>LPNX011073117.1:374821-402025 GCA_001517045.1 Pseudotsuga menziesii | reverse complement strand
GAGAGCTTGTGCATGATGGCACCATTCACCTACTCTTTTGTTCATCTTCAGAACAAGTAGTTGATATCTTCACCAAAGAATTTTGTGAGAAGACCTTCAGTAATCTCAAATCACTGTTGGGGATTTCTAATCATGCTGTGAAGCATGAGTGAAGACAAGATTTCGAAATTTTGTTTTACAGTCCATGTTTAAGGGAGGATTTTCCCAAGTTGGTTTTGCCTCTTTCCTTGGTTGTATGGACATGCAGTATGTAAAAGGGTGACTAAGCCTTGTTGCTAGGCCCTATAATTTTCTGATATATTACTCATAAGTCAGGCTTAAGGGGGGGTTTTAGAATAATCAACCCATAGTTTACTACCTTAGACATTAATTTAATTATTTTTGTCTTATTTGCCTAATTCATGTGTCCCACCTTATGCAAGTTGTCAATTACCTATCCATAGTCGTCCAAATTGCCTAATTTGACCCATGTAGCACTTGGGAAACCTCAAGGAATCAATTCTGCTTTATTCCTGGTCTCCTAGGCACCCTTCTGCTTTATTGCCTGCTTTTTCAGTGTTTTAAGGCAATAGGGAAAGTTTGACTAGGTGAGGTGAACTAGTTTTTTGTCCTCTTCATCCTCCACTCTTTTCTCCTTGGAAAAGCATGTATGAGTTGTCATTCCATCACTCTTTAGCTTTCCTAATCCATTTTTCTAATTCGTGAGCTCCATGACAGATTTGGGATCAACGTTTTACACCTTTGGGGGATTTGCTTAATTTTAGTAAGCCTGCTTTATGCTAGATTCGAATTGCTCCTCATGCATTCGAATCCCTGATGTATTTTATTTATTCAGCAACCTATTATGTTACAGGTTTGGCTATTGTACACTGAGTTAATACAGTTTAGTGTTCAGCTCCAATTTCAATCTCTTTTGTGAGTGATTTTGAATGATCAGTTGTTAATTGTTGTGAGTAAAATTAATCTATCACTGGGTTCAATTTCCACACACCTAAGTTGTACATAGTGGTTTTTTATCAAGTGAGCCTCATGAACCGGATAAGGATAACTTGTTCGGACTTTAGAAGACCTTTGGAAGTACTTCTGGGAAGTGCTTGTTGTACTATATCACATGTTCATAGCCCATGGGGGAATTGTAATAAATGTTCTAGCATGATAGTGTCTGTAAAAGAATCAGTCTCTTAGACTTTATTTGTCAATCCAATCAGCCCAGGGTGTTTTTTCCCTTGGTTATTATTGGTTGTTGAATAAACGACTGATAATTTTTGAGTTTTTCACTCCATACCTCCAAAGTTGGGGTGGTCGGCTTGGTGTTTAGGCCTATTGAGGTTTTTAGAGTCTATGTGTCAATGTATAAACATGCTAGACATCATGTTCGAGTCATATGAACATGTCTAAGTCCCCCTAGGTTTTTTCAATTTTTCATTTTTTTAGTTTTTTTAGTGTTTTTTATTAAAATTTAATTTTTCCAAAACTTAGGCTATTTTTTAATAGTTTAATTGGAAAAATTGATTTTGTAATAAAATTGGGCCAAATAATCAGTTTCAGTCATGTAGGCGCTCATTTTCAAGCTAAGAGCACCATGTAAACTGGATCTGACAAATCCTTGACTGAAGGAGGTGATCAAATCAGATCCACAGTTGATCTTTAGTAGTCTTTATGGGGAATTTTGCCCTCTCTATCTCCTCCACACGTGTGGGCTCTCCTGGGAGCTCTGTGGACTGATGTGTCAATTTATGGGTTGATGTGTCAGCTCAATCAAGCCCTCAGTTGAAAAGTAGGCTCATTATAGCTTCAGATCTACATTGATTGACTCTCTATTAGCTGATTTGATCTGTCTCCTTGGGATTTCCGCCCCCTGTGGGCTGGATCTCCTGGTTTTTGTATAAACCAAAGAACAAGCAGCCTCTTCCAAGCTAGTTAGAACTGGGATTGAGGTGCTGCTGCTATTGTACTATTGTTATTGTTCATTTGAAATAAAGAGAAGCTTTGGAGGCTAGACGGTGTTATGCCATTGTATGTGTGGATGATCATTGCCATTTTTTACTGAGGTAACCTATATGTATGTTCATAATTTGCTGATTGCTTGTGGATTCATTTCCAAGATTGATAATAAGCTTATTATGATCTTGATAGGAAAGGTGCTTTCCAATAAGTTTATTGGCCATATCTTTCCTTTGATGCATGTTTAGAGATCTAAATTCAACATGTTTTATAAGTTTATATGCATGTTATTCTGAATCTCTGTGTATGTGCTAATCAGATCTCATAAGTATTTTGGAAAGTCTTTGATTTCAGTTGAGCTGCAGGTTCCTACATTGGAGAGGATGCTGATCTATTTTTCTTCTTCACTCTCTCTGAAACCTTCCAAAGGCATAGTCCCTCGAAATTCCACCTGAAAGCTCCACGGTGGATTTTCAAGGCTACCAACATTTCTCTCCTCCTCTTCCTCCTTCAAAATCAAGTTTTTTACCTGGTTACTTTGTTCACAGCTATGATATTGTTTAGATCTATTATCATAAAAGTAAATTTAACATAGATCTATCTCCTTAAATCCCATAATATAGATCTTGTTCTTAAAAGGTTTCATAAGCATTCTAGATCTAGCTTTAGGGAAATCGTCCTTTTTGCATGGAATTTTAAAGAGAATTTGTAGCTTACATGCATTATATTTATGTTTTCTATTATGAAAGATAAATATAGAAATCAGTGCGCATCATATTGGCTTCCTAAAAGGCAGTCGAAGATCCCAAGGAAAGCTTGCTTTCCATGGTTCCCTTTTTTACCTTTTTTAACTAGTTTTAACTTAGCTTTCTTTGGTTAAAAGTAAGCTGACCCAAAGGTACTTTCAGAGTGATTTTGTTCAGATTTTAGTCTGATAATATTTCTTGTTTTTATCATTTCTAACAGAAAATAGGAGGATATGCTGCTCGAAAGTGACTTTTGGGCCTTCTGAATCCCCCCAGGGGTCTCCCTTTTTTTATTGAAATCTTTAACTTTTGCACTTTGTAAGCTCTTGGTTTCATTCTGTATAAGAATCAAGAGGTTTCATATCAATTTGATGATATTGTAACCACTGGTAATAAAAATAATTCTGAATAGGCTCTTTCGAGCCCATTCCCCATCCCCCCTGGGGGGATTTGCGTCTGTGTCATTTTTTGCTTTTCGTTCATCTTTTTTTTAATATAGCATAGTACTAATCTATAGGGTAGTATACTTTGATTTAAAATAAATTCCATATTCCATTTCTATTGGTTTCAAAGTAACTTTAATACTTACCCCATGAGCCTCCTTTTGAGCCGAAAGGTGAAGAAAGGTTCATGGTAGTCTAATTAGAAAATTATGGTTTGCTTATATTTTTATGTTACATTTGCGATCATAATTTTTTTCAGTAACCATAATAAAATCAAACCCTCCTTGATTCCTCAATTGAGTTCCACTTGGACCGAAAGAGGTTCCTGGAGGGTTTTCTTTTTAACAAGAACATCCATCTCAAAATTTACTAAAAATGACAAGACTCTGGTGTGTATGCTCTGCACTTGGATGTGGTTTTTCTGATCAATCAAGCTATATCAAAAGCACTTGAGTGACTAGTATAATTAGGATTCACTCTCCCAAATTGACAAACCATCAGGTGAAAATCCAACACCCAATCAAACCATTACGGTGGAAAAAATACCCAAAGGAAGTGGGAACTTCTGAAAAGTGACCTTGGGGCGTCGATCTCTGTCACACTTTAATGGGCGTGTTATGAATAATATCCCTAGATACTCCATTCAACCCAGATATTCCTTGCAGGTAGCCGTGAAGGTTTAGTTTTGGACATACTCCAAGTACTCTTTGGTATATCTGGAGTCCAGCCCTTCGCCTAATTTTAATCAACTCATATTTCACATTAACTTAAAATGTACCAAGAGGCAATTACAAAACATTCACTCCAAGCACATGCAAGTACATTGATTTTATTTTGAGTCCATTTTAAGGCACTGGTTATTTTCTTGCTATATATATATATATATTGTGTCTCAGCATTGTGCTTTCGTGCGCTCATTTTGTATCTTGGCATCTATGGTTGTTTATGGTTAAATTTCAAAATCCTAAGTAATTCATTCAGTTTAACATCACCATACTAAGTAATTAGCCTTAGTAACTTAATAGGGTCTACCACCCTTGGCTTCGTTAGGAGTTGGGCATAAACGGAGTCAAGAACAAGGTGACAGCCTTGACTCGAGACTTTCCCCCAAGGACACACCGAGTGGCTTGAATATTTCTGCCACTTGACCCAGATGTGTGAAAGGCGGCAACAGATCTCTACTGCATACTTCCCTTGTCCACACCTCCATTCCTAGAACATTGTGCATCATCCCTAAGTCGTTTATCTCGAACTTAGCAACAAGTCTTCTTCTTGCAAATATAATGGGTTCCTCTTTTGTGTCAGGAACAAGTCATCGACATTCAACAGAAGCATCACTGGCCTTCTTCCTTCAACCTTGAAGGAAAGGTTGGAATCCCCTTTACTCTTAGTAAAGCCTAGAGTCATCAGTAATCTGTCCATCCTGTCGTACCATGTCAAACCCGAGGATCTTCTATAGTCACTCCCTTTGAAGCGGATCATCATTCTCCCTCTGTCTTTCGTACGATATGCACTGAAACATTCTGTACTGGAGTGACAAGTAGCTTCCTTTGCTACTAATATTCTATGTGTCCATCTAGGATTATTGGATACCAAAATCCTCTATCTTGAAAATTTTCAAAAGTTCTTCTCGCACCCATCTATGAGCTTATCATCCTCTATAGGCTTTCATCTTAAACCTTGTAGCAAAGTTTCAGTTCTTCATCAAGCTCCTCATGTATGTGTTATCCCATGGGTGTCTTTTGAGCTCGTACAAGGCCTTCTTTCATTTGCACACATGATTCTTCCTGTCATGTGTATTTCTAGTGGCTGCAAATGTCTCTTTGTAGTATATTCCTCATGCTACAAATCTTGCCTTGTATCCCATGATGTTTCCATCTACTGCATGATGGAACTATGAACTTCTCTTCATGTATCGATACTGCATCCTAAACATCATTATTTTTTAATTGGTCTTCCCTTTCTTCTTGGTTACTTCTTCATAGCTGGAAGGTTCTGTATCATTGATGTCACTCAACAGTGTTACATAACTGCACTGTGTCTAAGATCACTTCTTTGAAAGTATCATCATATCATTCTTCTTCTTGGATTCTTTATTGAACTGTCGTCACTTGCTCTTCGGAACAAGTCTCATTCTTCTTTTCTTGTAGGTGATTGTATGCGATCTTTCCTACAAGTCAAATGCATTTGTATGGTTAGAAACATTTCATAAGGAATATTCGTAATGGAAAATTATTATGCATAAATATATTATCATGCAACTATTTTAGCCAATACAACATTCATCCATATCTCACGGAAACTTTTCTAGCTGCCTTCCATCTCCACCAGGACAACATTGATAATGTGCACTAATCCAATATGTCAGCAAAGAGGTTTCATTCTAGATAAGTAGCGATGGAGAGTTGTATAGCACCATGAGCTACTTACCCATCACATTCATATTAGTAGTATACTTTCATTAATGCAAACATTCTATCATGCATAATACATCAACTGAATATAAACAAATGCATAACAAAAACAATATCATGAAGTGACAATTGAATACTTATCTTTATTTGTTTCGTAGGTAGACTCCTTTTTTATCCTTCAACTTCATTATCTTCTTCATTCATCATTTCTTATCCAAATGCTAAGATGGATAAGAGTTTCTTTAGGAGTTGAGTCCTTCGTATTCCTCATCACTTAAGGGATCTTCTTTGGATGGTGAGAGCTTGATCTTCAGTTGCTCCCATCTTCTCTTCTCTTATTATGAGTCGAGCTTCTTCTTCTTCCTAGAGTCTGATGAAAGTAATCACATCCTTCTGGCGCACATTGCTTGCATGAATGAATCCCATGATCCTGGGAGGCCATTCAAGGTGGTTATCACAACTTCCGCATTCTCCACTTCTTCTTCTACTTCTTCAAGTTGTTCTTTGATTTGAGAGACCCTTGTAAAATATGACTGTATGGTCTCTGTATTATGGATCTTCACATTCTTCGACTAGTTTCTTATGGTCATATTCTAATTTATGTTCTTCCCTTCAAATAGCTTGGTCAAGGAATCAAACATGTTCAATATCTTTAGGGAAGACACTTGAGGTACAAGTTGATCCATGATTGAATCAACAATGATCTTCTTGGCCTTGACCAAGTTCTTCTTGTGGAAGACTTTCAGCCTCATCTCCCTCTGGAACTAGAACCTCTCTACTCATGTAGGTGTCCAATTCATTTTGTTCAAAGAGATCATATACTTCCATGCTTGGAAGTTTTCAACTTCACCAAGCTTATCATCAATTTGATGTGATAGATCACTTTGAAATGAGAACCTCAAATGAAAATAGCAAAAGGTTAGATCTTACCGATTTCAGGTATCCGTCCTGGTTTTGGAGCTGGCTGATCTAGGGTTTGTTATAGAAACCCTAATTTTAAAAACTTGGAATATTTCAGATCTGATTGGCTAGAAATATATACCTCTTCAAGGTGATCTGTCCAATGTACTCCTTTTCTGAAAATAGTGGAGGGAAGCTCCCGAAACAGGAATCCCTAGTTTTCCTCATTCTTCTATAGAAATGCTTGATACTGTTTTTGAGGTATCTATGACATTAATACTCCTCTATGTCTGAAACATCACACTGAGGTATCATCTCCTGTCTCTGTTCCAAAACCATAGTTTTCATCAGAATTGGTTTCACCAATTGGGACTTATGAGCGTTTTCCCAAGGTAACCTGTTTCAGGATTGTTTAGCATAGCAATGTTGTACGGACTGACATGTGTCACTGTTTCATATTTTGTGTCAAAAAATTAGACCACAGAAATTAAAGTCCGTTCCCTTTCTAGAACATCTTCTGAAATTTCATTTGGACCTTCGTATCCCTAGATATATCAATTCTCTAGAGGTGTCCTGTTTGGGGATGAATCCTGGGAGAGGCTAGAACCCTAACTTGGAGGAATCATATATCCTATAATATAGCGAATATGAGCCTAACATTTTGACACATTGTAAATAAGGATTTTAAATTGGGCCTGTGAAAGTTTCATCACTTGAGCCTTCTCCAATCCCGATATATAGCGAATGTACCAAAACTTATCAGTTTTAGTATTTTAGGGTTTTTCCAGCCCGGGGTCAAACTAGGGTTTGACTTTCCTAAAGTTTCACCCAACCAAAAATCTCAACCCAGGACTCTAAACTTCGATTTTGATGAGGAGAGAAATCCTATGCCAGGATCACCCAAAAATTGCTCTTCTGTAAGAAGCCCTAATTTCTCGCACCAAAAACTGAAAATGTCCATAGTCAAATTTTGCTTCAATAGAAAGAGGCACCGTTCAAGGGAGAGTTAGCCTAGCATACGTTTTTTTATGGATTATGGAGAGAGACCCAAAAAGTAAGAATCCCTAACTTCTGCAGCTATACAATGTCTTCCTCTCAGGTTAGCTCTGATACCATGTTAGATTTTTATCATTCAAGGATAACATTATCTTAGGATCTTATCTAAGAGAATAACATGCACAACAATAAACACAAGAGACAAGAGACACAAAGATTTTTCCTTGGGGAAACCATAAAGGAGAAAACTCTGCAACTTCATCAGAGATAGAATGAGCACCAATGGCATTAGTAAAACCCAAACACATAAAGATGATCTCCAACAGCTTGTTATCTCTCTCTCTCACTTGAGAGAGCTTCTCCTCTCTCACTCATGTGCCCCAATGAGTGAGTGTGTGTGTGATAAATAGAGAGGCTCACTTTCTATTTATATTCTTTTGTTCACTTAATGTCCACTTTAACATGTCGACCCCACTTAACAATTACTTACTAGAGTCGACATCTCTAAGAGAGTCTAATAACCCTAGTTCCCCACAACTGTGGAGTCTTTTCCCTCTGATCAACAAGGAGGGTTAACCTTGACACAAATGTGGGGACTATTTCCCTGAATACAATGGAGGGTTAACCTCAATGACTTTACATAACTTGTTTACTTTATTTAATCTCCCGATCGAAACATCGAGGCATGACATGACTCAATTACATTATAGATACTTCCCAAAATAAACATCAGGGTACATTACATAAGATATACAAGTGAGTACATTCCAAATTTACAAATACTAAATTCCATGGCTCCAAGGTGATGAAGGATGACCCTATATATGCCCAATATTGCACATTTCTATTGCAAGGAAAATTTCCATGCAACTACTTTAGTAAGGTATTTAACATGGGGTATACATAGCCTCAAATGCAGCTTGTGGCATGTTTCAAACATCAAACATCAAATGAAAGCATCCATGATAGCATCAATGATGAAAAAAGCAAGACAAAAAGGCTTGTGAAGGAAACAGGGAGAAAAATACTTATGAAGGAAATAGGGAGAATCTCAAACATCAAATGGCAGAAACCACTAATGGAATTAGTGATGAATAAAGCAAGACAAAGTCTTATGAAGGAAATAGGAATAAAGTCTGAAATCCTTGGAGGTAGCAAGGGAAAACCAAGAGTTGAAATCGCCTCCACTCACCCTAGTAACCCCCAACCTATACCTGTAGCGATTGGTTCGCCAAAACCATTAATTTTCAATTCAAATGTATGCTTGTTAAGCTACTCGCCAATACAACTCACTTTTCATGTAGATAATGGTGGATCCCTACACTAAAACCTTGGAAAGAAAAAAATGGAATGATGAATGCCACAAGCAAGTCTACTAGTACACAAGTAAGCCACACATAAGTGAGGTGCCCCACTTCAAGTGAACACAGTATGCATAACAAATGTATTAGCAAACTAAGAAAAAGTCAAGTTCATTAAGTATATTGGCCGATGGATGTATTCTGTAGCGAGATATTGAAGTAGAATAGTGGAAAGCCAACTTTTTGTCCAATTTGAATTCCTTTGTAGATGTTTTTGTGATATCAATAGAGGCATACAATGCATAAAATTTGGAGCAATGAAATGCATCAACATAATGTTCATCCTTTCTTCAATCTGTCTCTTCTTGCAGCACTCATTATTAATTTTTGGCAAGTTGTTAAATGAAATTTTTAGGTGCTCAGGGAACATTCCTAGTTACTAAGTTAGACCTTGCACATTCCTAGTCCAACATGAGTTCTGAACATGGATAAGAAGGAAGATAGCCATTCTATGATTTTTTGTTAAAAGGAATATAAAGTTAAGGAGTTACATATAAAAATTGACGTCGATGATTATAAATTCACGTCCAAATTTGATATTACATCTATGTTTGATAAATATGTTGACACAATTTGAGGCTTACCTTGGATAGAAACACTAGGCACTTTCATCATAAACATTGAGAAAATGTTTTGTTTCTCTCCTATAAGAAGAAGAATATAACAATGCATGAAATTACAATGAAGCCATGCTCAGAGAAACCCTCATAAGAAGACCTTAAAGATATTTAAAATGTAATTTTGCAAGATAATCAGAAGTCAATACAAAAATTGCAGAAAGAATTTGACGAAGTTGTTGATGATAAAGATGAAGATGTTTATCATCTAAAAGATCATAGTAAAAAAATTACTTACACAAATTAAGAAGTCAAAGGATAAGATGCAGAGAAATCATAAAATAGAACAGGAGAATCAAGAGTTGTAGAAGAAGCTATTAGAAAAAAGGATCAAGAATATTCTTGCCTAAGGGAACTCTTAATTAGAGGTTGCTTGATCAAATCAAAAGATCAAAAGATGAGCAATCAGAAAACCAATACCTTCACAACAATGTTGGAAAGACATATAAGATAAAATAATTTTATTAATGTCCAACAAATGACTAGAAAAGTAGGTCAATGAGACTAAAGCATATGTCGAGTATGAGTACAATTTGGGAGTGGAAACACAATTCCGAGAAAATTCCAAAACTAAAATAAAATAAAATAAAATAAAGAAAGATGCAGAGAATGAATGATGAATAAATGTCTTGTGTAAGGAAACCTAATCAAAGTTTGCTTGCACAAATCCAGAAGTTGAAAATTGAAAAGAAAACATAGCCAAAGTTAGATCCACATGTCAACAAAGAGACAATGACTGATCTAGTTGAAGTAGGGATATCATCAAATGTTGAAGTATAACAAAGGAAAATATAATGTCTCCACCCACAAACATTTAATGATTAACAAATAAACACAAGTATGCAAGGAAGACATACTATCAAATGTGAAATAAGAAGTCACTCCAAACATGAAAAAGAAAGATCAGGTTATAAGGTTAGCTTATCTACATCCAAATCAATAGAATTGATACTTTAACCAATCAGTATATCAACATTGTTTTGAATTGGCCTATAATCCAAAGAATATTCATACTAGTACAGTTCAATATCAAGGCAGAAGTTATCTTGGAAATCACAGTACAATACGTTCTTTATGAGAATCCTATAAATGCTCAGTTCCACAGAAGATTGTGTCCCCTCCCTATTTGCAGAGGGTGTTTTCCTTGTGTTTTCGTTAAGAATTCTGGGTTGTCCTTAGGATTTTTAAGCATGAAGAGAGACAAATTCGAGCACGTTGGTATATCATGTTTCACACATCAAAGAAAAGCCTTGGGCACCCCTAGATTAAATATGGGCATCGTTTGGGCAGTAATAGGGGGAAAACAACAATTTTGGGCACTATTCAACCCCAAAAAAGGGGTCACCTACAACAAAACAGGCTCAGATTTCTAGTGATTTTCCAACATTGCTTCCTGTAGCATTTGCAGACTTAATTGAAGCACATTGACCAGAAATCTTGGCACAGTATGGAGCTAAAGAGTTTTGAGATGAAGTATTTTCAATAGAGTTTTGAAGCCTTGTACTAGATGAGTATATGAGTCACTAAATAGTAAGAGGTTAATCTCCATATCTGAGATGGTTGTATCAACAGTTTTTCCTAGAATGATGTAATTCTTTATTGGAGAACCAAGCAGATTTATCCATGGCATCCATAGAACTCAGTTTCAACAGGTTTGTGAAGCACACAGAGGGATACATTTGATATCCAGCATCACTCAATAGAACCTACATGCATCAGTTCATCATACAGTCTTGTAGCTTATGTGAGACAATAATGATGCCATTCCGAATTACTATTATCAAGTGTTGAAGGATGCTACAAATTCATTTGAATCAGGTTCAAAGCCACTAGCCACAATCTCTACAAGATTGTGTCCACTCCCTATTTGCAATGGGTCTTTGCCTTGCGTTTTCGTTAAGAATTCTGGGTTGTCCTTAGGATTTTTAAGCATGAAGAGAGACAAATTCGAGCACACTACTATAGAAAATTTAACATCTCAAAGAAAAACCATGGGCACCCCTAGATTAAATATGGGAATCGTTTGGGCAGTAATAGGGGAAAAACAACAATTATGGGCACTATTCAGCCCCAAAAAAGGGATCACCTACAACAAAATAGGCTCATATTTCCAGTGATTTTCCAACATTGCTTCCGGTAGCATTTGCAGACTTAATTGAAGGACATTGACCAACAGTCTTGGCATAGTATGGAGCTAAAGGGTTTTGAGATAAACTCTTCTCTACAATGTTTTGAAGCCTTGTACTAGCAGAGTATATGTAGCACTAAGAGGTTAATATCCAGATCTGAGATGGTTGTATCAATATTTTATCCCAGCATGATGCAATTCTCTATTGCAGAACTAGGAAGGTTTATCAATTGCATCCCTAGAACTCAGTTTCAATAGCTTTGTGAAGCATAAAGAGGGATACATTTGATATCTAACATCAATCAATAGGACCTATAGGCATCAATTCATCACACAGTATTGTAGCTTATGCAAGACAATAATGATGCCATTCTAAGTCCCTATTATCAACCACTGAAGGATGCTACAAATGCATTTGATTTAGGTTCAAATCCACTAGCCACAATCTCTAGAAGATTGTGTCCCCTCCCTATTTGCAGAGGGTGTTTGCCTTGTGTTTTCATTAAGAGAACTGGCTTGTCCTTAGTATTTTTAAGCATGAAGAGAGACAAATTAGAGCATGCTAGTATAGCATGTTTCACACCTCAAAGAACAGCCCTAGGAACCCCTAGATTAAATATGGACATCGTTTTGTTAATAATAGGGGGGAAACAACAATTCTGGGCATTATTCATCCCCAAAAAAGGGCTCACCAACAACAAAATAGGTTCAGATTTCTAGTGATTTTCCAACATTGCTTCCTGTAGAATTTGCAGACTTAATTGAAGGACATTGACCAATAGTATCGGAACAGTAAGGAGCTAAACGTTTTTGAGATAAAGTCTTCTGAGCAGAGTTTTGAAGCCTTGTACTAGCAGTGTATATGTAGCACTAAGAGGTTAATCTCCATATCTGAGATGGTTGTATCAACAGTTTGTCCCAGCATGATGTAATTCTCTATTGCAGAACAAGGAATATTTATCCATGGCATCCCTAGAACTTAGTTTCAACTGGTTTGTGAAGCACAAAGAGGGATACATTTGATATCCAGCATCACTCAATAGAACCTACAGGCATCAATTCATCATACAGTCCTATAGCTTATGCGAGAAAATAATGATGTCATTCTGAGTCCCTATTATCAACCACTGAAGGATGCTACAAATGCATTTGATTTAGGTTCAAATCCACTATCCACAATCTCTAGAAGATTGTGTCCCTTCTATATTTGCAAAGGGTGTTTGCCTTACGTTTTCGTTAAGAATTCTAGGTTGTCATTAGGATTTTTAAGCATGAAGAGAGAGACAACTTTGAGCATGCTAGTATAGCAGTTTCACATGTCAAAGAACATCCCTGGGAACCACTAGATTAAATCTGGCCATTGTTTGGGCAGTAATAGCGGCAAAAGAACAATTATGGGCACTATTCGGCCCTAAAAAAGGGGTCACCTACAACAAAATAGGCTCAAATTTCTAGTGATTTTCTAACATTGCTTCCTGTAGAATTTGCAGACTTAATTGAAGTACATTAACCAATAGTGTTGGAATCGTATGGAGCTAAAGGGTTTTGAGATGAAGTCTTCTCAGCATCATTTTGAATCCTTGTACTAGCAGAGTATATGCAACACTAAGAATTTAATCTCCAGATCTGAGATGGTTGTATCAATAGTTTGACCCAGCATGATGTAATTCTCTATTGCAGAACCAGGAAAATTTATCCATGGAATTCCTAGAACTCAGTTTAAATAGGTTTGTGAAGCACACAGAGGGATACATTTGATATCCAACATCACTCAATAGAACCTACATGCATCGGTTCATCATATAGTCCTGTAGCTTATGTGAGACAATAATGATGCCATTATGATTCCCTATTATCAACCACTGAAAGATGCTACAAATGCATTTGAATTAGGTTCAAAGCCACTAGCCACAATCTCTAGTATTTTTTTCTTCCCTCCCTATTTGCAGACGGTGTTTTCCTTTCGTTTTCGTTAAAAATTCTGGGTTATCCTTTGGCTTTTTAAGCATTAAGAGAGAAAACTTCGAGCACACTAGTATAGCATGTTTCACACCTCAAAGAACAACCCTAGGCACCCCTAGATTAAATATTCCTATCGTTTGGTTAGTAATAGGGGAAAAACAACAATTCTAGGCACTATTCAGCCCCAAAAAAGGGGTCACCTACAACAAAATAGGCTCAGATTTCCAGTGATTTTCCAGCATTGCTTCCTATAGCATTTGTAGACTTAATTGAAGGACATTGACCAGCAGTCTTGGCACAGTATGAAGCTAAAGGGTTTTGAGATGAAGTCTTCTTAGCAGAGTTTTGAAGCATTGTACTAGCAGAGTATATGCAACACTAAGAGGTTAATCTCCAAATATGAGATGGTTGTATCAACAGTTTGTCCTAGCATGATGTAATTCTCTATTGCAGAACCACATAGATTTATCCATGGAATCCCTAGAACTCAGTTTCAACAGGTTTGTGAAGCACACATAGGGATACATTTGATATCCAACATCACTCAATAGAACCTACATTAATTCATCATATAGTCCTATAGCTTATGCGATACAATAATGATGCCATTACAAGTTCCTGTTATCAACGGATGAAGGATGCTACAAATGCATTTATTTAGGTTTAAATCCACTAGATTTATTGAATTTCATAAGAAAATATCACTCAATGCCATTGATTTATACTAGATGGATCACTCAACTCCATTCACAATTATGAAGTCAAGTAACAAAAAACAATCTCTTAATCTAAAATTTATACCCAGTGCATAATAATTATTTGATTCATATAGATTCTGGAACCATTCCATCATCAATATAGAGTCATTCACATACAAAATATGTCATGAAATCTAATTTCATTAAAAATGGATTTGTACACACACAAGTATAAGAAATATGACTAAAACACAATTATGCTTACCTCAGTTTGACCTTCGATCTGATTATAATCATTATTACCGCTTCTCATCTTTCGGGCACATTCATGTATGTAATATGGTATTGCTTGTATACCAGAAGTAGAAGGGACTTGTTACAGAGAATTGGATCATGGTTGAAGGTTGTACATCATTGTCATCGATATCATTCATGTGGTTTTCCTGCTTCTGGTCAATTCATTGAAGGACATTAGATGCTTTGACCAAAAGAGAGTTGAGGTGAACCTTACTGTAAATAGTACCTCAAAATTAAATTTTTACCCCTCTCTGAGTAACAAGAGATGAGGTAGGGGGACCATAGTCATGATAAATCCATCATAGCTCTTGCCGATAAATCCATCCTTGTCCAATGAGTGTTGATAAATCCTTGTTTAGTGAACATCTAGAACCTTCATCCTCTGGGGTAAAATTGAACTACCTAGTCTCGTTCTATATATCTAAACTCTATTTAGTAGAGAATATTCTCAAAAAAAAATGAACTCATAAACACTGGAGAAAATCAAAACTTGCAAAGCGTAATTTGAAAAAATGCTAAATAACTTACAAATTCATAAAAATGGAAGAACCATGACAAACTTTGATAAATGTTAGATATTTTTTGAGCTTTTCCTCTCGGATTGGATAGATCCAGATTTAAGATGGATCTATGTTGATGGATATCCCATTTATTTATGTGCATGCTTCTAATTTTTCTGTGAAATATTATTGCGCTCAAGGCTGATTGCTATGTTTACTCTGTGATTCAGTGGATTCCTACACCACACCATCATTCACAATCACCTCCTTTGTTAAATTGGTATAACAATTTCTATTTAATTATTTTGAGGGATAAATGTTTTTGCTTCATTTAAAAAATTATGGAACTTTGGAAGTAAAATAACTTATTAAATGAAAACATCTATGTGTATATTTTCCCTGAGTTCCTAAAGAAGAGTGTTCACATATAAGTGTTTTTCTCTATTTAGGTTAAGGATTTCTAAAGCTGATGAAAATTATAAAGTTTCCAAATATATTAAAAATAATCTTCCCCTTTCTACAAAAAAGTAAAATTTATTTTAAAGAATAAATTCTTCCTAAAACATGTCTCTATTTGTTAGATATAGGGCTCTATCTAATGTTTCTTGATAATAATTCAAATAGGAGACAAGAAAAAAATGGTGTACCTTTATCTGAATGAAAGATGACTAGACATCCTCACTACATGGGAGCTTGGGTGTTCATGAGAGCTTCTATTCTTATACTCATTAATTACTCACGACTCCTTTTATTTTTCACGGACTCCTTCAGTTTGTTGTCACATTTAAGTATTTCACGTCCTGCATAATTGTGGGTGCCTTCATTTTTTTTGTGTTGTATAGGGTTGTTCTTGTGTAACTTCTTTGCTCTGCATTAGGGTTCTTTAAACTCAACAAAGTGCGATCAACAAAGTGGGATCAAATCTTTACAAAGTGAAATCGTTTAATTAAGATGAATTTAGATCCCCTTATCACTAAGATGATGTATACATCTAAAACCATAAACCCTTTCCATTTTATGCAACATGAGACATGGTTGACTGAATGACCATATCATGACTGATCCCTGACATTGAACCAGCTCGGGACCAGGCTTTCCTATCCCTGAATTGAAAATCCAAATCATTTTCTCACCAAATTCTAGCATTTCTAATTTGATCTCTAATATAGGGTATCTCAGTTGCTCTGCAGCTAGGAGTGGTTGAAATGACTTCTTTGGGATTCAAAAATGCTAAAGCCTCCTCTAGTTCCTCTTGGGACAAATGCATAGAATAACAAACATGCCAAAAACCAAACTGATCTCTTTCTGCTTCTTTTGGAATTGATTGTTTTTGCCTTCTGCGAAGAACTGTCAAAGAAATGAATACAGATCCTACACCTTCCCGCTCTTCACATTCCCACTCTTCACATGTATACCACTATGTAGAGGGATGAATAAAAAGTGGTTTTGCTTTATTATTTCTTTTAGCCTCATCAAACTTTACTTTTGCTTTCTCATACAATCTGGGAAATCCTTCAGATACATGGAAATGACATGACGAATCTTTTGAAAAGGTGTAAAATTTATAATTACACAAATGTGTTCTTGAACCATATAAAAATAAAATGAAATGAATTTAGAATAGCGTTGTTTCATTTTTTATCTATTATTTTATATATCGAATTTAGATTAATGTTATTTCTTTTTCCTAGTATTATTATTTTATATATAAGTTTTAAAGATTGAATGTGTGAGTATGAGAATAAAACCTTTAGGATTAGGTTTTGTTTAGAGATAAATATTAATAAGGAATACTATTTAAAGAGAAAAGTTTCTCAATTTATTGGAAGGATGAAAAAAGACACGAGTATTGAGTTGGCTTCGTGTTAAGGTTCTTTAGGTTTGAATCATGGTAGTGGGGTGTGTAGTTAAAGATAATTTTTTCGGCAATTTCATGATATATTTTTTCAAATATCTCAATTAGACTTGTAATATTAAGACTCCAAAATGAATTGACCTAGTAAATATGGCTAATTAAATGGATAATGATTTATATGCTTCTAATTAGTAGTATGTTCGAGCATAATAATGGGTTCTTTGTATTGGCGCTTAACCATAGATGAGAGAGATGGTTGTTTTAAGGATCTTGTCTTTGTCGTCAAGTGCCTTTACAGTGAATATGATATTTTGATTATTGGTAGGAGTGATCCTGCTAATTCTCTTTTGAGAGACAACCCTTGAAGTGATGAGAGAAGTTGGCATTTGTAAAGGGAAATCAACCCTCTAAGACCTATTTCTGAATGTTGTGTTCAAAATGGATAAATTCTCGAGTTGTTTATGTCCATAAATTAGAGAGTGCAATCCAAGTGTTTGACGACATACTTGCATGCAAAGTGTTTGACGAAATGTTGCTTAACAAAAGTTTGTTAAACTCTTCATATAAAAACTTGAGTTCAATTTATGCTCAATCTTAACTTTTATACCCTTATATAGTTCTTGATTAGCAACAACTATTAATGTGTTCTTCAGTTAACTACTGAAAATTAATGACTGAGAATACAACTGCATAAGAAACCATAAATGCACAATAGAACATTAAAATGAAACCACACAAAATAGACACAAGGATTTACCTTTGAAACCCTAACTGGGGAAAACCAGCAAATGTTTATCTTCTTCTTGTTGTTGGATTTGATTACAACAAAACTACAATAATCCTTTAGATAAACCCTTTGGATAGAAACCAAAACACACATGAAAATGATTCAAATGCTCTCTACAAATGATAAAGACAAACCCTATGTCCATCTTGGATCCAATAGACAAAAAAGAAGTGACTCTTCCCTGGAAAAAATTATAATCTACAACTGAAATCTAGAATGCTCACTCTAAGAGGAAAATTGTCTCTTGCAATTGTGATCACTCACTGTCATCATATAATCACATTATCAACAATGTCATCATTTCCATTATAACCATCATTGTTGTTTTCATCATCATTGTCATTATCATCATAATCATCATTCATGGCATCATCGGGATCATCTTCATTATCATCATCACAATGATTATTGACATTGTCATTAGTTTTTCATAATTACCATTGGCATAAGAACTATCATCAACCCAAAAGATGTGATTAGTGGAAAAGGGTCGTGGAGGACACATATGACCAACAATGATCTATGATGCTTCTAGGTATTGATATGGTACACATTCTAGTACCTAATTCGTAATTGATGTAATATAAGGAACCTAATTTTCCTTTGGCATGCGCTTAACCGGGTTTGATTCAATGGTGCAGTAGGGATAAAGATGGGCAAGAGAAAATTCGTCCAATTTGTTTGTCGGATCTCTAAATATCAAGGTGCATGGCACCAATATTACTAATAGAAGGTAGACAATTTACAAAATTTACACTTCATTGTCAAAATTGCAATTCTCCATGACATAATTAAAAATGACTAACATAAATGACTGTTTCATATTCTTCTAGCAAGTCATTTTTATAACATGACTAAATTAGTAATTTATCTTAGTCATTTTTATCTCTGTCACTTATTATCTAGTCATATTTGTTAGCTGGTGACTAAATTAATCGTTAATTTTATTCGTTTATAGTTGGGTCAATCAAAATTGATCATATTAAGTAGTAAATCACTTGAAAAACCTGTGGTGACTATAATTATTAGTCACGTAGTAGATAATTCTTGATTTTGTACTAGTGATGACACATCATGAAAGCATCAAAACTAAGATTATGAACAAAAGCTAAGAATTCCCTTCTCCATATTACAAATTCAAGACTAACTTCTACAATCTGAGACTAGTCTTCTCCTAATATACCATCCCAAATGAAGAGAGCGAATTCTCTTTTATACATGAATTTCTTTGAGAAAGAGATAACCATCTCATAATGACAGATCCATTATTCTCTCAACCACTCTCAACTAATTTCCTATTATTACAAGATTTGATCCCTTCAAATCCTCCACATGTCTCTCACAAATTCTCCACATGTCTCTCATATATCCTAGATAGGATATTCCAACAAAATATCCATGATCTTCTCCTTGGAATATTCTTTGAATAACTATCTCCTTGAATGGTTGAGGAGATATTCAAGAAGTATTTTCTTTGAATTAATCCTTCACATATTCCTACACATTACAAAGCTCATCCGTACTTGAGATATTAGTGAAAAACATGTTATTTTGTAATATTTAATCATAAATTCACCTATAATACTAAAATTGTGGAAATTGAACCCAAGAGATAGAACAATTACACTCACAAAACTGCTAATCAAACATGCAAAATTAACACCAAAGGAGACTGAAATTGGAGCATAACACTAATCTGTATTGAGTAAGTGTACAATAGTCAAACTTATGAAGTAATAGGATGCTGAAATATAAAATTACATGAGATATTTGAATGCATAAGGATGCCATTCGAAAAGGTCAAAAAGCAGGCTTACTAAATCTAGTCAAATCCCCCATAGGTGCATAAAGCAGTTTCCAAATCCACCAAGAGGCTCAGGAATTGGCTAAGTCAAGTAAGAAATATAATGAGGGATGGAAAGAAAAATCATACACACATTTATTAGGATAAAAGGAGGGAGGATAATGTGGGAAAAAAAACAAGTCAACTACATCTAGTCTAGCTTTTCCTTTTTCCTTAAATCTCGATAAAACAGGCAGCTTTTCAGAAAAAGCAGATATGTGCTTTGGAGGATCTGGAATAAAGAAGACATGCTAAAATGGGTTTCCAGTATGTTTCCCAAGTGCTCTATGAATCAATTTTAGCATGTGTTGAATTCTAGGACATGTAGAAGGAAACTAGCATAGAGTGGAATCTAGGAAACTAGGTAATAAGACAAAAATGATTTAATTAATGTCTAAGGTAGGTAACTATGGGTTGATTATTCTAACACCCCCCCTTAAGCCTAAATTTATGAGTAAATATCAGAAACTATAGGGCCTAGAAACAATTATTAGTCACCCTTTACATACTGCTTGTCCATACAACCAAGGAAAGAGGCAAAAACCCAGTGGGAAAATGGCCCCTTAAACATGGACAGGAAAACAAAATTTGGAAATATTGTCATCAATCATGCTTCACAGCATCATCAGTAATCCTCAGTAGTGATTTGGGATTACTGAATTTCTTCTCACAAAAAACTTTGGTGAAGATGTCTGCGACTTGTTCTGAAGATGCACAGAAGAGTAGATGAATGGTACCATCATGCACAAGCTATCTGATGTAGTGCATATGGATCTCAATGTGCTTGTCTTGCTGTATCTGAATTGGATCATTGCATATTTGAATGGTGATATGATTATCACAATAGATAATAGTTGAAAACTCTGATTTGAAGCCACATTCTCCAAGTATTCCCTGAAACCACAAACATTGAGTTGCTACATTTACAACTCCTCTATACTCTACTTCTGTAGATAAGAGTGCTATGACACTCTGCTTCTTGCTTGACTAGATGATTGGTCCTTCTACAAGCATGAAGAGATATCTTGATGTAGACTTTTGATCTTTGTTGTCACCTGTCCAATGACTATCAGTAAACCCAATCAAATCAAGATCATATTTTGCTTTGTAGAAGATCCCATGAGTTCTTGTTCCTTGAACAAAGTTTAGGATCCTTTTGGATGCTCTCCAATGGATCTCATGAGGCTGATCCATGTATATTGAATCCACACTAACTGCATAAGATATATCAGGTTGAGTGTGTGTAAGATAAAGCAAACACCCAATCAAATGCCTATACAGTGTATAATTTACCATAGAAGAAGAACCTGCTTCTTCAAGCTTAACTCTTGAAAGGAAGGGAGTCTTGCTTGGCTTGCAATATTTCATGTTGAACTTGTTTAGCAAATCTAAGGCATACTTGGACTGACGTACTTTGATTCCATGTTGGGATTGAGCAATTTCAAGACCCAAGAATTGGCTTAACAATCCCAAATATTTCATAGAAAATGCATGGTTCATTGCATCCTTCAAGGAGGAAATATCTTTCTTTGAACTGCCTGTAATCAGAAGGTCATCCACATATAAGACAATAATCATCAAAGAACCATGAATCAGCTTCAAATAGACATTAGGATCAGACTTGCATCAAACAAAACTCAATGATAGTAGAAATCCATCAATCTTGGCATACAAAGCCCTGGGGGCTTGCTTGAGCCCATACAATGATTTATTTAACCTACACACTAAACATGGATTAGAAACAAACCCTTCAAGTTTCTGCATGTAAATCTCTTCAGTGAGATCTCCATTTAGGAAAGCACACTTCACATCCATGTGATGCACCTCACATTGCTTCGAAGATGTAATGGCTAAAGCTAGCCTTATGGAGTCCATCTTTGCCACTAGTGCAAAGGTTTCATTGTAGTCAATACCATGTACTTGTGAGTAGCCCTTGGATACCAATATTGCCTTATATTTAAAATTTGAAGCATCAGCAACAAACTTAGTCTTGAGAATCCACTTGTATTGAACAGCTTCCTCCCTGGCGGAAGATCAACCAGTTCCCGAGTGTTGTTCTTCTGGAGCGAGCTGAATTCTTCTTTCATGGATGTTTGCCATATTGGATCATGTGCTTGTTATACCCAAATCCTATCACCATCATGTGATAAGACCCTTAACTTCCATGTTTTCCCTTAATCCCAGCACTTAGAGTGGAAACTTACTCTGTTTGTCAATTATGCATGAGAAATAACTCAGCACCGTGCTTTCCCTGTGGCCCATGAGTGGTACCTTGCTTTCACCGCCTGTACCCTATTTTTCATAAGCAGTGCCACCACCTATGGTCTTTGGTCCATAAGCATTTCTCATCTAAACCGCTCTGTCATAAGAGAATAAAAGTGGTACCCTGGGTAAAATGGGAAAAATAGAAGTTTCTCGAGGCTTCTAGATCATGAGCCTCGTGTCCTCCCTTATCCCTATCATTATGGGTCAGTTGAGCTTGAGATCCCCCATGGTAGGATCTTGGATCCACCTCATCCACAATTCTCTCAACTATTCCTATCCATTGAGCCTTATAAATATAAGATCATGTCCATAGTTGAGGGGGAGAACAATAGAGGTATTGTTATGCTGTTGGATTGACCACTTAGCCCAAGCCATTAGAGAGCATAGAGAGAAAAGTTGGAGCTTATGGGGATGAACTGTTTGTCTCGTGGAGATGCTTGTCCACACTAAGGAAATGGTTGTAAGCTTATCCATACATCTTTAATGCAAAGCTGATTTCCGTCCCACATTACTGTTGTTAGATTCCTTAGTCACTAACATGGATAAGTAGATGATTTTCTAGTAGCTTTGATGTGTTTGCATGTTTGATCTGTTTGCAGGTACATAGGTTCACTATCAAAGAAAAATTCCAGGTGTCTACGACATCCAGGGAAGGTCTTCATCCTTTTTCATTCACTCATTTGTTCTGGATCTGAACCATTCAGACCAGAGGAACAACTTTTGTCCGTAGAAGGTGAAATATTCCTGGTTACAAATCTGGCGACTCTGCTGGGGAGCGGTGCATATATCAGTTGATCTGATCTTCCTCAGTTCTTGAACTCTTGTCAGAATCCAGGCTCCATCTCCAACTCTCTTTAGTTAGATCTTCCATCTGACTTAGTGAATTTTGGCTTGAAACTTTCATATTTGTTCAGATTTGAATTATTTCCACTTTTTATGCTCTTTTTTACTGTCAATCCATCAATTTTTTCCTTGATCTGATCAATTTCTAACTTGATATTTCATTCTCCTTTGTGTTTTGGATCTATTGAGGGAACCGCTCATGCGCTATTGGCAATAAGCAGTGCCACCACCTAAAACCTGTTAGCAGTACGCGGTGCCACCACCTGATTCTCGTTATCCAGAAGTGGTGCTCATCCAGAATCGCTCAGTCAAGACCCCTCCAGTACGGTGTCAGGTAGGCCTTGTTCCCATACTACTTTTTTCTCATTTTTTGCAAAAAATTGAGTTTGTTTGCTTTCATTGCTGCATTGTCAGGATTGTGTGTTAGAATCTGAATGGTTATGGTTTGAAATTATGTGGTAAAAGATTGGTTTGATTGAAGAATTCAAAAGCTAGATTAGGCTTGTTGATTGTTCAAATTTCTTCAGTGCTTGTTGGTTGTGATTGTTGAAGGATTTCCTTTTTGAAAAGCTTAGGTGTTAGTGAGCTCTCTTTTCATTTCTGTTATAAAGACTAAAAGAAAAACATTTAATTGGCATCTTGATTTCATTTTTTGTTTCCATATAGGACTTCTTTTTCCTTGTTTAAAAAAATTTTTTTTTACTAAGATTAGGTCATTATCATCATTGAGCATTAGACATTGGATCTCTAATTGGCCTCACAAGCTTTTAGGTTCTTGGTGTTCTTTTGTCTCTTTTGAATTAGTAATATCTCATAAAAATAAAAAAAACATTGTATTTTTAAGTTAGATCTATCTATGTTTCAAGAAAAATAAAAAAATAGAGTGCATATGCATATAGTATGCTTCTTGTTTTTCTTGTCGGAAAAGAGACTCTTTCCCTTTTGATTGCTTTCAGAAAAGAGAAATGAGTTTGGAAAGTGTTGCTGGTCTTTGATTTTGATTTGTTCAAGATTGTTGTTTGGAAATTTTTTGTTTAAAAAAAAAGAAGAAAATACTCTCTTTCCCTCCCATAGGTAGGCATACCACGAATAGTAAAGTGAAATATTTGCATATGCATACTACATTTTTTACTTTTTCTGTCAAAACTTGTTTGCATTACATCTCGGGACTCATGCGGTTCTTCCACATACTGTCGTTATATCGAATGACCTTTCATGTACCTTTGAGGTATATAGAAAGGTACTTCACATACTCGATTCTATATTGGAAGGCCCCTTGTGTACAGTTATGCATTAGATAGCACTACTACTGATTTGAGCTCCCACATACCTTGCGTATATCTGGAGACCCCACTAGGATACCTTATCCATCTGAGAAAATACCTTTGGCCATCTTGCTTAGAGCCATACACCAAAAACAACATTCGAGGAGATTACTATGCATGTACCCTTGATGTATATCGTGAGTGGCACCTTCTTGACAATCCTGGTGAGAGACCTGACTATCTGAACTCCTCCTGTATTTTAAGTTTGTTTGTTTGGCCTATAGCTTGAGTAGGGAAATTTTGGTTTTTTTTCTAGTTTTTGAGACCCTAGGTTAGATAGGAGCTATAAAAATTGGCTAAGCTAAGATAGTACAAAGGAGTATGAGGCTTGCCACCTGATTTTATTCCTGTTTCAGGAGAAAATCCAATCGAAGCTATAGACCAAGGAGCTTCTACCACCTCCCAAGTGGGAGATAATGTGGTTGCAGAAAGTGGAGGACCATATCCTTCAAACTCACCTCCCTTGGTCCAACAAACTTCTTAGGGTAATAATTTGTTCCATTCTCCCATAGAAGGTCATGTTGATGATACTACCCATTCGTATTATGGTCTCAATGCTCCACATTAGAGGAAATTTGGGGTCTAAAATGGGCCTTATAAGAAAACGTTCCAAAATAAGTTTTTGTGAGTTGGAATTCAAGAACCAATAGAATTTCAATAAAATAAGTCAACCATAATGGTTGAATTGGCATATTTGTCATTAAAAAAAACTACTTTTTTTGTTCGTATTTTCGACATATTTCATTGTGTTTTTACTCAAATTTCGATCGGGAGAGCTCATTGGATGCAGAATTTGATTCCGGATCCAACGAATACCCACATTGTATACTTTTGACGGACCCCGCTACCCCAAAAACAAGAAATACTTGAAAAAACGTGATGATGACATCATCATCACGTTTTTTCAGGTATTTCTTGTTTTTGGGGTAGCGGGGTCCATCAAAAGTATACAGTGTGGGTACTCGTTGGATGCGGAATCAAATTCTGCATCCAACGAGCTCTCCCAATCAAAATTTGAGTAAAAAAACAGGGAGATATGTCGAAAATACGAACACAAAAAGTAGTTTTTTTCTTTCTTCCTCCAAAATTAATCAATATTATTTTATTATTTTAACTATTATTTTATTATTTTCCTTAGGAGGCCCATTTTAGACCCCAAAATTCCTCTAATGTTTTGAGATACCTCTATAGGACAAGCCATTGCCTTATCTGGCACCCGTTTAAACTTTTCTGAAGACTCTTCTCCAGATGAAGAAGAATGCAGACAATACCATGTAGAAATTCTCCATGCATAAGAGATTGAAAAGAAAATAGATGACATATTGGGCACACCACCATCATGATCCACAGCTATTCCTATGGGATATCGTTCACTTGCCGATTCTATGAGACCCATTGAACCGATTATAGATCACACAGTGGCTCCACATAACCTAGGTCAAACTACCAACCCCACCACCTCTAATATTATGTGTGTTCCCAATCCTCCCAGGTCTTCTGCACCTAGGGCTCAACCTTCAATTCCTATTTCATCATTACCTTCTAGTGTCGGGGGGCAACCCCCGACACGACCTATGTTATCTGGCACCGGAATTGTACCTAGTCAAGGACAGAACCTCTGGTATAGAACAATATATAGTTTATGTCCCTCCCACCCACACTAATGTGGTTAAATTCCCATCTAGTTCAGGTTAGCCCTTGGGGGTACAACCTGTAACCAATAAAACCTCTTGGGGTTATGGTTATACAACAAATCAAATACCTATAGGAAACATTAATTATCCACCCAACCCTACGAGAATTCCTTATGCTAGAATTCCATATCCTAGTAATACTTTCACACCACGGGGGCAACATAACTAGTCCTACATGCCATCTATGGGGGGGATACCTATACATATTGCAGGAGGTGCCGGAGGACCGCCTTATGGAGGTCCTCCCCCTGGGGGACCTAATGGTTCTGGAGGGCCTAGTGGATTTCCTCCTTATGGTCCTAATGGTCCTGGTGGTCCTGGAGGCTTCCCTCCTAATGGCCCTAGAGGGCATGGTGGCCCTCCTCCTAGTGGTTATGGAGGCTCTAGAGGTTTACCTCCTAGAGGTCCTGGAGGATCTGGTGGTCTGCCTTCTGGTAGTCCCAATGGTCCTGGTGGCCTTAGAGGCCCTGGTGGTCCTAACAGTCTTGATCTTGGAAATCAACCCCCTGTGGGAATATTTTCCAGTAGTTCTTCCTCACAACAACCCGTCTATCAGTCTACTTACAGTCCTACTAGTAATTATATGCCATATCAATATTACTAGTATGTGCAACCTGATCGTCAGTCTCCTTTCCTGGCAACTTTGGACTTGCCTGATTTTTCCAAGTTGATTAATGACCCCATTCGACATAACCCCTCCTGGCCTCCCATTCTAGTAAAGTTACCATTGGACATTCCAAATTTCGATGGGAAGTAGGGAGACAATCCAAAAAACCATGTCATGACATTCCATCTGTGGTGTTCTTCAAACTCCCTTATGGATGATTTAGTTCGTTTAAGACTCTTTCAACGAAATTTTACTGGTACAGACACAAAATGGTACATTGAACTTCCGCAACATTTGTTTGTGGATTTTGTCTCATTGGAAACTATATTTCTTACACAATTTCAGCTTCCTATTCGTTATGAAATGGGTACTAATATCTTACCTTCTCTGTGACAGAACACCTCCACCCACATATCCAATCATATCCATGAGTGGAGAAGGAAGAGAAGACTTATTAAGGCTCCTATTCTGGATCAGTTATTAGCTGATTGGTTTACTAAATATTTGTTGCCTCCGATTTCTCGAGATGTGGCTATGGGCGGTGCCGTTACTAAAGAGAAAGCCATTAGTTGAACCCAGTATTTGTACTTGGTCTATTCCTAGTCCAGAAATTTGTATGACTTGATTCCTCAAGCTCGCCGCCCAAGCACCGATCCTGCTGTAGAAATTCAGGCCTGCAGTAGATTAATTTCACCCACAACAATTAACAATTGATCATGCAAAATTATCAACAATGGAGACTGAATATGGAGCTGTAACACAAAATTATATTAACTGAGTGTACAATAGCCAACCCTGTAATAACATAGGATTCTGAATATATAGAATACATGAGCAAATTGAATGCATAAGGAAGCATCCAAATCTAGCATAAAGAAGGCTTACCCAAAATAGGCAAATCCCCCATAGGTGTAAAAAGCTGATCCCAAATCTATCAAGGACCCCACGAATTAGCAAGGGCGCATGGGCAAGATAAAAA
>LPNX011073117.1:275402-371450 GCA_001517045.1 Pseudotsuga menziesii | reverse complement strand
TGTTCCTGTGTGAGAGATTCCATGAAATCTGCAAGGCTAGGCATCTTCCAGGTTTGAGCTATGAGTTTTGTGGCATAGAAGGTCGAAACAAAGACTGAGTAATCAGGTCCTAGCTTTGAGAGGATGGAAAATACGAGCTTCTCATCTTTCTTTTCAATACCACACTGTTTCAGCTACAAAACTAGTGCTTTGAACTTGGAGAAATATAGCTGCAGGGATTCAAAATTACTGGGACTCAGGGAGATCAGCTCATTTTTGATCTGGTGTCCCCTCATCTCATCTGTCTTTCCAAAGAGTTTAGAAAGTTTCTCCCATACTTGATCCGGTGAAGTCAATCCATCGAGATGGAAAAGGAGGTCTCGGGAAATACTGAGACATAGGAGACCATAAGCCTCATCTCTCCGATTGTGCCATTTGATCTTCTCTACAGTAGCATTGGGCTCTGCTTCTGTAGCCATAGTCACCCTGTAGAGTAATTTCTCTCTCAACAATATCTCCATCTTTTCTTTCCATTCAAAAAAGTTGAAGGGAGTGAGGATAGTTTTCTGTGAATCCATAGCTTTAGAAAATCTGTCCCGGCTATCAGTAGAAGGCTCCCAGTCTTGATGTCGAACCTGCAAAACAATTTTTGGAGGAGAGTAACAACCTAAAATGGCTCTGATACCATGTAGAAATTCAGGCCTGCAGTAGATTAATTTCACCCACAACAATTAACAATTGATCATGCAAAATTATCAACAATGGAGACTGAATATGGAGCTGTAACACAAAATTATATTAAATGAGTGTACAATAGCCAACCTTGTAATAACATAGGCTGCTGAATATATAGAATACATGAGAAAATTGAATGCATAAGGAAGCATCCAAATCTAGCATAAAGCAGGCTTACCCAAAATAGGCAAATCCCCCATAGGTGTAAAAAGCTGATCCCAAATCTATCAAGGACCCCACGAATTAGCAAGGGCACATGGGCAAGATAAAAAGTGGTCAAATAGCAGCTCATACATTCTTTTTCATGGAGGAAAGAGTGGAGGAGGAAGAGGCAACAAAGCTGATTCACCTCACCTAGTCTTGCTTTCCTATGTGCCTTAAAACACTGAAAAAGTAGGAAATAAAGCAGAAAAAGTAGAAGGGCACCTAGGAGGCCAGGAATAAAGCATATTTGATTCCCAAGGCTTTCCCAAGCGCTCCATGAGTCAATAATGGCAAGTTTGACCTCTATGGATAGGCAATTATCAACTTGCACATGGTGGGACTCATGGACTAGGCAAATAAGACAAAATAAATGAAATAATGTCTAAGTGGGTAAATACTATGGGTTGATTATTCTAACACCTGCAAAGCCACTAGCAGAAGTCCCTGTTGATGGGATTGTTGGTTCAATCTAGTCCCTGTCAGTAGCAAAACCTACCAAGCAACCCCAGACTACCACCCCTACTCCTTCGACTCCCAAGGTTTCCGCCGAAGTCAATTCAATTCAGAGTATTCAAAACTCTGGAAATAATAAAAAGAAAGGTAAAAGTAAGAACAAAAAACCTGGAAACCAACAAGAGAATCCAAAACCAACCACCAATGATAACGATAAAGGGAAAAGAAAACAAAAATATTCATGTCTGTGTTGCAGCTGCAACCTTTTCCCAAATTTTTGAAAATTTTGGGACCCTCCTTTTATTTTTATCTAGCCTGGGATTGTTTGGTTTCCTAAGATCTGTCTTCCTCTACTATAAATTTTGATCTTTTGAAGTCAGAAGTAAGGCCAGCTATTTTTCTTTCATTTTGGGATTTGAATAATCTAGCACTACCATTGTCTAGCCAATGCATAAAAGACTGTGGAGTTTTGTTTTATCTTTCAAAGATTAACGTTAGACTCTTGATGATTTCCTTTTGTTTTGGGAGTTTATTGACGAGTGAGTCGGGGCATTAGTCTTCTACATCACCGTCGTTCCAGAGGGAAAATAGTGAACGTCTCGATGAAAAGTTCTTTTTCTCGCCGAATCCGTGGAATTTATCTTTCTGGTTTTATTGTTCAAACCTTTTGATTGTTGATGACTTTGCTTTTTCTTTATCAAAACATTTTTTGACAACAGTCGGAGGTTTAGTCCTCTACAACACCGACATTTCAGAGGGCTTGTCATTTATGTCACCGACACTACAAAGAGTATTGTGGTTTGAAGTTTCGATGTTTTAGTGTTTATTCCTTTCGCTCACCTGTTATGATGTAGTCATAGGTTAGTCTTCCCAACCTCCGATGCTTAACCATCACAAATTTAGTGCTCAGCATCATTGACACTACGGCAACATTGACGTTTGAATCTTCGACACTGCAGATATGTGGAGGTTTGAGTCATCGACACATAGTTTTTAGAGATTTTGACCACCGATGGGTTCTATGTTATCATGGAACCCTGTTGGAGCAGGAGCCCACAGCTATAGGAAAAGCTACTATATCGGAAGAAGAAAGTCAAAGGAAACAGTACCCGAGCAGCCGAGAAGAGAGAGCTCAACCACTGCACTTAAGGCAACGGCAAAGACAGGAGGGCTCAGGTACCCTCATAAATAGAAAAGGAGCAATGAGCCAAGGCATTGAAGACAAAGGACAGAAGGGGAGCGACCAAGGAAGTGGTGCCCATACCCACGATCAGTGCCGGGAAGTGTGGAAGACTGCAGAAAGCTGTGGTGTGACGGAAAGCGGTAGTTCAATTACAGATAGACCGACTGTCATAGTTAGGGTTTTTTTGGGTTACTATTGGGAAAGGCCCATAGTGTTGTAACAGGGTGAGACCTTCGGGCCGCCTATATAAGCATGTATTTTGTATTATGAAAGGTTAGCTAGCCAAACATTCAGATAGACAATTAGCTAGTTGGTCAGTTAGCTGTTCTTCGAGTCGAGCTCTAGTTCTGTTGTTAAGTTTGTATTATCTTACTGCAACCAGTAGCTGGCTCCTTGAGCATGAATGTAACAATCCACAGGGATTGAGAGAGAGAGAGAGAGAGAGGAAGAGTATATTGTAAGAGGAAGACAATATAGAAGGAGAAGATATCTAAGAGAGAAGGGCTCCCGGTTGTGTGTGTGGAGTTTCCCAGAAGATCTCAAGCTGCATAATAGGTTGCAGCGGAATTGTGTTTACTCTCTCAAGATATAATATAAAAACCAGTTCTCATGGACGTAGCTTCCCCCCTGGAAGTGAACCACATAAAACCTATGTGTTGTGCGACTGTTCATGTGATTGTGTTTTACCTGTTTTCTATCTTTCATCTATTACATGAATGTTGCTTATCAGTTGATGAATGTATGTATGTTATGCTTCAGTGTATAGCACATAGAAGGTTAAACGCAAGTTGAATGTATCAAGTAGCCTGTATATGAGTTTATCAGTGCTTGATTCATGATAGTTTGACAGTTATAGTGTTAAGTGACTCCGGTATATGAGTTCCGCGAGTTGAGCATAGTTGATGTTAGAGTGTTAAACTGTAGAGGTTTAAGTGAAGTGGTTTAACACCCTTGTGAAGGTTAACAGAGTTATTAGACCCAGGAAGGAGGTCGCAAGACCTTGAGAGTTGATACACATATTGAGCCTCTTTATAGGACATATTACAACATAAAAAGGCGATATCGCATCGTCTGAGGAGCTGCGGTGTGAGATATCGCAGGGAAGGAGCAGAGCAGAAGAGTAAGTTTGCTCATCGCCATAGAAGTTGCGATGCGATAAGAGTCCACTCCCTACTAGCTCCAGCTAGAAGGAGAGATCTCCCTCATAGAGAGATCCTGCTGGCTAAGAAGAGTCGTGAGACCCTAGGATGCTACAGAACCCAGTTGAAGACACCTAAGTCTTCAGCCACCCCATCTAAGATCACTTCGGGTGAGACTTTAGGCTGTTCTGCGGTCTGTCGCCGAAAGGGCCAGTGAGATAGGGGTATTGTTGGTACATTAAAGTAAACCGGGGTCTACCCCAGTTAAACCAAGAAATGGTTCCGTTGCTGGTTTTGAACAAATTGAAGAGCTAATGTTCTGTTGGCATCCTACTAAAGAACAACTCAACCAGTGGGTTGGGTCTAAGGAAAGAGAATTTGTTGCAACAGAAAACAAGAGTCCTAGGCTCAGTACAGAGGACTGGTCACAAAAACATATCTTCACAAATCTACATGAGATATTTTTTGCGACCTATGCAAACAAGCTGTATGACTGGTTATCAAATTTGACTGATAAGAATATATTCAAGAAGAAAAGAAACATTGTCTGGACACCGGAGTTGAGTCAGACCGTGAGGAGCATAGACAATCCCATTACACGGGCAGTAGGCTTCTGGCTTGCAAGTTTGCTGGAAGGCTTCATTACCGAGTTTGCAATTGATCAAAGAAAAATTTTCGGCGAAGCCAAGAGGTACTTCTTCAAAGGATATTGCGGTAAGTACTTGAACTATTTAAATTCGTCTATTAAGATGTTATTACATGAAAAAGGAGTGATGGATATATTCTCAGATGAATAAGTTCAGTAAGTGTAATGTCACAAGATTTTGAGAGTGATTTTGATGAAATTGGATGTACACGTAGTGGTAAGAAATATAAAGCAGATTTCAAATCTTCCTTCGTGGAAGACAGTTCAGACCATACTAGAGAACAGAGTCAAAATAATAGAGAAAGAACAGTAGGGGGTATCCCTTACCACCCTTATACCCCACAGAAAACGACCAGGACTCAGAAAAATCATGTAGGAACTCCATCTAGTAGTTCACATACAGTACATACTACCTTTACACCACCTACATCTACACCGCCGAGTGGTAGTAATACAGCAACTCAGAATCCACCACGTAGAAACAGAATGGGGGATGACATGAAGTTACCTACCTTTAAGGGTACAGGGGTAGAAGACCCAGAACAACATTGGTTCCTATGTGAAGTTGTATGGACCATTAAACAGATCCAGGATGATAATACTAAACTTGTCCAGTTGGCCACTACACTTAGAGATAGAGCTTTAACATGGTATATGAAGTATACAACAACACAACCCAGAACGCTCGTACAAGTCAGGACCGCCATGATCAAAGAATTTAAGAAACCTAAGTCTGAGTCACAGTGTATCACAGAGCTTAAAGACATTAAACAGTTACCTACAGATTCAGTATGGGACTTTGATCAGAAATTCAAAGCTCTTATAGACCAGGTTAGCTTTGAGTTTGCGCTAGAGCAGCATAAGGACTGGTTCATCGCAACACTGCTCCCGCATATTAGACTTCCCCTTGTGCAATAGAGACTCCGTATGCAGGATGAAGTGTTGGATATGGCAATGAAACTAGAGGCGTCACCTCTATCTAAGACTAGTACAGGTATAACAAACCTACATAATTAGTTAGCCAATCTCACATTACAGCTACATGATATTAAGAAAGGGAAAGAGGTTGCACAAGAACTATGGTGTACGAAGTGTAAAGGATAGGGCCATACTAAAGATAACTATCCAGTATTTGTTGAATATTTAGCAAGTGGGGCTCCAAACCCCTTAATACAGAACCAAGGGCCATGGTGTGAACTCTGCAGAACAAGAGGGCATAGACCACAGGAATTCCCTTTACTTCAGAAGTATGTACAAACCCCTAAGAACTTATATTGTAACTTCTGTAAGTCAGTAGGTCATGATGAACATAATTTCCGAGCTTATGATATCATGATAGAGAGAAAGCATGACTTGTATAGAGTCCAGTCAAAGACATCAGTTCCAACAGCAGGACCACAGCACGAACTAGCTCATGTTGGTTGTGGTGGAGTATTTAGAGGACGAGGCCGTGGAGGAGGCTTTGGCCGCGGCCGTGGACCGATTACTTGTTACAATTGTGGAGTTGTAGGACATTATGCTAGGGATTATCAGAACCCTAGTACGACATGTAACTATTGCAAGTCCTATGATCACACTATAGAAGAGTGTCCGATCTTGATAGCCAAGATTAGGGATCCTAAGCCAACAGTAAACCAGAACATTCAGCTTATTGCTGCTGAGCAGAAAGAACCAGAACTAAGAGTCAATATTGTGACTCGCAACGGTGCTTCTACTAGTAGGACATTGTAGGATACCGAAAAGAATACAGGTCCGGAGTGGGTGCGCAAAGCCACTAATAAATCAACACCACTTGACCTGCAGAAGAACAAAGAAATGTTTCAGCAAGCAAAAACTTTCTTTACTAACCCTATACCATCAGGATCATGGGTATTGCCTTGTAGGGGTGTACTGTAACAGCAAACACCTTGTGGCGTTAGTCTTGTGCATATATCCCAGGCTACCACATCTGGAAGGTGCGAAGAGGATGAGTCGACAGGAAGTGTACAATCCTTCCTGCGTAGCTACTTGAAACTTGTACGAAATGAGAAAGCCATTGGAGAGCTTCAGTGCATCATAGATCAGTGTCAGCCGTCTTCTTCCATGAGCAGTGCGCAATGGGATGTTCATAATATTATGGGCCATACAAGAACAGGAAGAGAGATGAGACTCACAGTGCAAATTGGAGAATTTGAAATGGATGAGGTAATCCTTGATTTAAGATCAGAGGTAAATGTTCTGACTAAGCAGACATGGGAACAGATGGGTAACCCTAAGTTAGCAAGATCACCTATCCATCTGTGACTAGCCAATCAGCAGAGGGTATCACCACTGGGTCGATTACCGCAAGTACCAGTTGATATTGACAAAGTTCGCAGCTTTGCAGACTTTGAAGTCATAGAAATCATTGGCGATAGCAGACCGTACCCAGGTTTATTAGGTATTGATTGGGCAATCGATAACATGGATGTTATCAATTTAAAGAAAAGACAAATGAACTTTGAGGATAATCAGATCTGGGTCATCGCACCATTGGATCCTTTCCAGGGTCCTAGATACATTGAACCTATCAGAGCAGAGGAGGAGGTGCACAACATGGAAAGGATTTATCAGAGGACTACTAATCAGAGTGATTACATCAACCCTACCATAGAAGGAAATATCAGTTGGTGATGTGACAGCTCATGCGCATTAGATTTGGAGGTTGGTTTAGAAAATTGGCAGAATAGACTTTACGAAGTCTCAGCTCATAGATGTGCGTTTATGACTAAGTCACTGCGATGGATTGGCGTAGAGATTATTGATATTCCATCGTTTCATGGATTAGTGAATGTCAATGACTTTCTACAGCAGTTTGAGCAGGAAATTCCTCAGGAGCAGAGGATGACAACTATTGACCTTGCAGTAAAAGCCACACCTACAAGATGGTGGCATGCACATAAAGAACACATCGCATCATGGGATGATCTTAAGAGACTTATGTTGATAAGATTATCTAATGAAAAGGAGCCTTTACAGCAAAAATATACAGGAGAAAGTGACCCCAAGTCACATATTCATATTTGCGAACAGAGTTGATCAGACATTCCAGAGGATGAATGGGTTCACCTATTCATTCACACTTTAGACACAATTCCAAGGAACTGGTACACTGAGACAGAGTTGCGCAAAGGAACCATCACATGGCCACTTATGATAGAAAGCTTTCTACTCACTTTCACTTTTGAATCTGAGTATCCAAGCATTGATCAGGCTCTAGATGTTATAAAAACTAAGATATTTGATGACTGTACCCTACCAATGTATGCTCAGCCTGATTGGGCCATCCAGTTAGAACATACACTAGAATGTTAGAACTTTGCAGTAGAGCCAGATGATGAGGATGAGAATCCTCACAGTGTCAACATTCTAGAGTCAGAAGGGACTCGCGACGTTGATGGACCAAAACTAGAAATTCCCGCTATCACAAAACCTATCAAGATTAAAAACATCAATATGGCACAGAAACATAACCAATGTTTGCCTCTATTGGAGACTATTGGGATGATGAAATAGTAGGACACATCGCAAATCTCTTACATGACTATCAGGACTTATTTCCCACTAAGTTCATAGAGATGAAGGGAATAGTAGGAGATTTGGGAGTAATGAGGATACCTTTGAAAGAGGATGCTAGGCCAGTTAAGCAGCGTCCATACAGATTAAATCCTCGCTATAAAGAAAAAGTTAAGGATGAAATTGATAAGATGCTAGCAGCAGGCATCATTGAACCAGTAGAAGAGAGCGAATGGGTTAGTCCCATGGTTGTGCAGGAAAAGAGAACCAAAGGAGAAATCAGGATTTGTGTTGATTTGTGCAAACTCAACGACGCATCGCTTCATGACCCATTTTCGACACCTTTTACTAATGAAATTTTAGACAATGTGGGAGGACAGGAGGTCTACTCCTTCACTGATGGCTTTTCAGGCTATCACCAGATCAAAATCCATCCAGAGGATCGACATAAGACCACCTTTGCGACAGAATGGGGCTCATTCCAGTATACGGTAATGCCCTTTGGTCTTAAAAATGCACCAGCTATCTTTTCTAGAGTAGTAGTTGCTGTATTTAAGGAATACATCCATAAATTCTTAGAAGTCTATTTTGATTATTGGACTATATTTGGATTAATCGACAAGCATATAGGAGATTTAAGGCTCATGTTAGAGAAATGTAGGCAATATCAGATTTCTCTTAACTTGAAGAAATGTATATTTTGTGTACTATTTGGTATTTTGTTGGGTCATATTGTTTGCAGACAAGGCTTGATGGTAGATCCTGCAAAGATTTCCATCATTGTTAATCTTCCAGCACCCAACTTAGTCAAGCAATTGAGGATGATGCTCAGTCATACCGGGTACTATAGAAAATTCATCAAAGGTTATTCAAATATCACAGCACCTATGGAAAAGTTGTTAAAGAAATAAGTGAAATTCCTATGGAATGAGGAATGCCAGCAAAGTTTAGACACCCTTAAAGAAAAGATGGTTACAACACCCATATTAGTATTCCCATATTGGAACAAGCCATTTCATGTACATGTGGATGCATCTGGCATCGCACTGGGGATTGTCTTAACCCAGCCAGGAGAAGGGGGTATCGATCACCCTATAGCATACCCAAGAAGAAAGCTATCTACCACAGAAAAGAACTACACCACCATAGAAAGAGAATGATTATCTATGGTGTATGCTCTACAGAAGTTCAGGCACTACCTGTTGGGTGCCCCATTCAAGATTTTCACTCACCATTCTGCTTTAAAGTACTTGGTCAATAAACCAGTATTAGGAGGAAGGATCTGTAGATGGTTACTCCTAGTTCAGGAGTATGATTTTGAAATCATGGTAAAACTAGGAAAATTAAATGCCAGACCTGATCACCTGTTGCAGATAGATTCAGGTGAAGAACCAAGTAATTTAGAGGAAAATTTGCCAGATGTGCAATTGTTTTCTATCCAGATCACATATGAGTATTATGTTGATATTATTCACTTTCTCACTACAGGGTGGGCACCTGTTGAGTTTACTAAGCAGCAAAAGAAATAGTTAGTTGTTAAAGTAGCAGACTTCACTTTGATCACAGGACATTTATATAAGTTAGGTCCAGATGAAGTCTTGCGCAGATGCGTTATGCCACACGAGAAAGAGGCCATTATCAGAGAAGCACATTTAGGTGCCACAGGAGGTCATTTCGCAGGAAAGCCGACTGCTCAGAAAATTCTAGCTGCAGGATTATGGTGGCCTACTTTGTATAAAAACACTAAGAAGTTTTGCAAATGCTGTGATATCTGCCAGAGGGTAGGAAAACCTTTGCAGAGAGATGAAATGCCACTGTGACCACATATTACGTTGCGGGAATTTGACAAGTGGGCTATATATTTCGTGGGTCCTATCAACCCACCCGGGAAACGAACTGGTGCGAGATACATCATCACAGGAACAGAATACCTTACCAGGTGGGCAGAGGCAAAAGTAGTAAGGAATTGTGATGCTGCTACAGCTGCACAGTTAATTTTTGAAAACATCATGAGTAGATTTGGATGTCCAGTAATCTTGATGAGTGATTAAGGCACACATTTTCTGAACCGTACTATTGAGGCCTTGACGAAGGAATTTCAGATCCAGCACCATAAGAGCACTCCCTACCATCCTTAAGCTAATGGTACGGTGGAGGCCTTTAACAAGACTCTAGAAAACACTCTTACTAAGATCTATAACAACCAAAGAAATGATTGGGACCTCAGGGTTAATGTTGTATTATGGTCTGATAGGACTACATGCAAGAAACTTACAGGACACACACCTTTCAACTTGGTGTATGGACAAGAGGCTCTTATGCCTATGGAATATATTATTCCCAGTTTAAGAGTTGCTCAAATTACCAGGATGACTGGTACAGATACAATGAATGAAAGACTAGCGCAGCTGCTTGCCTTAGAAGAAGACAGATTCATCGCAGGATTTCATCAGAAAGTGCAGAAGGCACGAGAGAAAGCTTGGCATGACAGGAACATCAAAAGCAAGATTTTTCAGATAGGAGACTTAGTGCTCCTCTATGACAGTAAGTTTTTTAAGTTTCCAGGGAAGTTCAAGATGCATTGGTTGGGGCCATATCAAGTTCAACAAGTTACAAATGGAGGTGCCATTCAACTCAGGAAACTGAACGGGGAGCTTCTTCCCACTTTGATTAATGGCAGTAGACTTAAGATTTATAGTGATAGCCACTCCACCTCCCAGCCCTAACTCAGACAGTTTATGAAGTGTAGATGTCCGGTGTAGTTGAAAGGAGGCATCGCACCAGTAATTAATCTACACCCAAAAAAAAAAGTTCTAAGTATGAGGAATCGCATCAGAAAAGTGTATGTTGTGCAATTCATAGGATGCTTGTGGAGTTTTTGAACGTTGTAGCATTCATGCCGACGCTTTGGTTTGAGACGATGCAGTGTGGAATCGCAACGATGCGACGTTCCCCATGCCACGTAGATGATTTTGAAAAGGGATAGAGGGCTAGTCACTTCACATTCTGACAAGCAGTTAATCCAGATACGACATCTATACGTTGCCCTAGATTTGAAAACAGTATAATGATTTTTCCAGATTTGGTAAATCTTCAACGAGACCGGCACCTGCATGCAAGTTTCGAGGGAAAGTTGATCAGATTTTCAGCAATTAATGAGGATCGAAACGATGGGTGTTGTCTTGTCCATGCAATTAATACCATTGATGGGTCTAGCCAAATGATTGTTGCTTCAAATATTATCACCTTCGTTATAAATACAGAGATCATTCATATAGAAGGGTTACTTTTACGATTTCTGAGAGCTATAGAGAAATTTGAAGAGTTTTCCCTGTGAAGAGATACTCCAGCTACAGAGTGCAGGTTTTCCCCAATTTCACAGCCATTGCCAGTTCAGAGCATTGCACCGAGTGGTTTCTGTTTGAGACGAAACCTTTAGAAGACATTGTGCAAAGATTCCAGCATGGTGGCCTTGTGTCCGCTATGACGTTTCCACCCAAGGTTGTGAAATTAGGTACATCACAGGTCAGACAGCCACCAAGGATGAGGAGTCAAGCTCAGATAGTAGAAGAGTCCAGCCCAGAATAGAGAAGAAGAAAAGTGAGAAAAAAGAGATCTAAGAGAAGGGCTCCCAGCTGTGCGTGTGGAGTTTCCCAGAATATCTCACAGAAAGAAAAAAAGGATCTAGAAACAGGAATCCGATACTCAGAAAAACAAAAGGAAATGGGAAAGGAATGAATCAAAGATGTTGAAAATGAGAGAGATACAGAAAATGTCCAAGAAGGTAGTTACATTAAAGTTGGAAAAGGACATGTCTTGTCATGGAAATTTTACCACTTTCCCTATATTCAGAATGATGATGGCTTGGATGAGTCTATTCGAACAAGCGCTCCAGTCGAAATTGAGGTGAATGGTTCGAAACTAACCAAGGTAGCAGGAGATGAGGTCGTTGAAAAAAAATTAGCAGGTTATAAAGGGTCAGCCATTCATTTCTAGAGCTTCACTTAAGGAAAGTGTTGACACTATTTTAGAGAAAACGGCACAAGAGTGTGTCGAAGTTATGGATAAAGAAGCCACAGGACTTCGAGAAAGACTTACAAGGACTTCGCAGGAAGCCAAGGAGAAGCTACACCAAGAGAAACCAATTGTTAGTGGCTCAAGGACAAGCCACAAGTAAGTGTTAGGGGACTTTTAGAGCAGGGCCCTGCAGCTACAGGAAAAACTGCTATATCGGAAGAAGAAAGTCAAAGGAAACAGCACCCGAGCGGCCGATAAGAGAGAGCTCAACCAAGGCAGCGGTGAAGACAGGAGGGCTTAGCTACCCTCATAAATATAAAAGGAGAAACAGGATGAGGTATTAAAGAAAAAGGATAGAAGGAGAGTGACCAAGGAAGTAGCACCCACACCCACGATCAGCATCGGGAAGCGTGGAAGACTATAGAAAGCTGTGGTGTGACGGAAAGCAGCATTTCAAGTATAGTTAGGCCAACTGTCACAGTTAGGTTTTTTTTGGGTTACTGTTGGGAAAGGCCCACAATGTTGTAATAGGGCGAGACCTTTGGGCCGCCTATATAAGCATTTATTTTGTATTATGCAAGGTTAGCTAGCCAAACATTCAGATAGACAATTAGCTAGTTGGTCAGTTAGATGTTCTTCGAGTCAAGCTCTAGTTCTGCTGTTAAGTCTGTATTATCTTACTGCAACCAGTAGCTGGCTCCTTGAGCATGAATGTAACAATCCACAGGGATTGAGAGAGAGAGAGAGGAATAGTATATTGTAAGAGGAAGACAATATAGAAGGAGAAGAGATCTAAGAGAGAAGGGCTCCCGGTTGTGTGTGTGGAGTTTCCCAGAAGATCTCAAGCTACATAATAGGTTGCAAGGGAACTGTGTTTACTCTCTCAAGATATAATATAAAAACCAGTTCCCGTGGACGTAGCTTCCCCCTAGAAGTGAACCACGTAAAACTTGTGTGTTGTGCGACTGTTCATGTGATTGTGTTTTACCTGTTTGCTATCTTTCATCTATTACATGAATGTTGCTTATCAGTTGATGAATGTATGTATGTTATGCTTCAGTGTATAGCACATAGAAGGTTAAACACAAGTTGAATGTATCAATTATCCTTTATATGAGTTTATCAGTGCTTGATTCATGATAGTTTGATAGTTACAGCATTAAGTGACTCCGGTATATGAGTTTCACGAGTTGAGCGTAGTGTATGTTAGCCTGTTAAACTGTAGAGGTTTAAGTGAAGTGGTTTAACACCCTTGTGAAGGTTAACAGAGTTATTAGACCCAGGAAGGAGGTCACAGGACCTTGAGAGTTGATATGCATATTGAACCTCATTATAGGACATATTACAACATAGAAAGGCGATATCGCATCATCTGAGGAGCTGCGGTGTGAGATATCATAGGGAAGGAGCAGAGTAGAAGAGTAAGTTTGTGCATCAACATAGAAGCTGTGATGCGATAAGAGTCCGCTCCCTACTAGCGCCAGCTATAAGGAGAGATCACCCTCGCAGAGAGATCTCGTTGGCTAAGAAGAGTTGCGAGACCCTAGGATGCTACAGAACCTAGTTGAAGACACCTGAAACTTCAGCCACCCCATCTAAGATCACTTCGGGTGAGACTTCAGGCCGTTCTGGGGTCTGTCGCCGAAAGGGCCAGTGAGCTAGGGGTATTGTTGGTACATTAAAGTAAACCGAGGTCCACCCCAGTTAAACCAACAACAGCTGGTTTGTTTCCCGCCATTGTAGTTGCCTATGGAACTATCCACCGATAGCATATAGAGTGTTTGAAGCCAACAGAGTTGGATTCTACTGACCTTTAGCCTTAGATATTTCAATCACCGACGATTTTATTTTATTGCGGGACCCATAGTCTATCTATAGCCCACCGTTGCAGCTATTTATAGGACTATTCTCCCGATGTCTAGTGCTTTCGACTACTGATAAGGTTTTTTCCCACCGATAAGGTTTTTTCCTGCCGATTCTTTTACCGTGGGTTTATATAAGAGGTGGAGGATTATTTTATTATTTATCCTTGTGGAAACTCGCGTCTACTCCAGTTCTTTTTGATTGAGCTATTTAGCATGCCCATCTGTCTAGATTTCATTCGATTGGCATGTTTTCGTGGAGGTTTTGGGTCATCCCGCCGACTACACAACATTTTCCCAGGTAGGCCAACCATGGTTTCTTCATTTTGATTTTATTGGTCATTTTGAGAACCATGGTCTTCCCTGGTTAGTTTTTCCTATAGATTGTGCCGTTTTCCATTAGAAAAATATTTATCCTTGCATTATGCTTATTGTCGTAAGGCGGAATAACTAGTTTGACAGTTTTCTTTGGCAGTGGGGGTTTTTGAACCTGCGTTTTTGAGTCGTTATGTTTGTTTTATTCCAGTCCGAAAGATTGAGGGGTTGGTGCAGAAAAGCATTACATTGTCTGCTCCACCCATTTTTTGGGTTGTTCATGGCTGTTCAAGGGGGGTTTAAATTTCCTTATGCATTTACCCTATTTTCATGGGGCCAGCGGAGGTTTTGATTTATGTTCAAATTGGGGTTTTCTGCGATGGGGATCAGTATAGGGTCTAGCGATTTGAGGTTTAATAGTATCAGCAATGTGGTCCACGTTTTATTGAGGAGTTAGATTATTTTGAATAAAGTCCAAATTGAATGATGAGTTTTTCTATCAGGGTTGTGTTTTTAGTTGCATGCGGTGGACTTAGAGTATTTTAAGACACAACTTGCAGGAATTTCTTTTTCCTTGTCATTTTATTTTATGCATTAATACTCTGTATAGTTTATCTGTTAGAATGCATATGGAAGAGGTAAATAGGTTGATACAGTTTTTCTTCATTACTAAAACACTTACTAAAAGCTCAAATGGTCTAATAACATACTGTTTTTATGACAGGGTGACTGTTGCTAAGAAGATATGTCAAAAAGACAAAAGAAGAGGGCTCCAGTTGTGGAAGGAGAACCATAGGTTGAAATCATCACCAAGTTTGAATACATATATGAAGATACCAAAGCTACCATCGAGGTTGAACCAGATTATAAATGGGGGGAAATATACAGGATGATTGCAAATCAAAATGTGCCTGATGCAGGATTTGAAGAGCTGACTATTTATTCAAACATGGAGAAATCGGCTCTTATGAAGGTAGCCACAAGACCTGAGTTGTTCCCATGATTAGAGGTGATCGGCTAGATTTTTCCTAGGGAATATGTAACTACGATGATCCTTGAAAATACTGCTAAACAGGGATATGCTGCATACAACCCTGCTTATGTCTCCATGGCATATCATCTACCTTTTGCTTAGATTTACCTAACTGAAAGATGGTTGAAAGAGACAGATTTGGAACTGGTTGAAGCAGTCAAAAGAATGATGATACCAGGGAAGAACATTTGAACCAGGCCCTCAGAAGAATATGATACATCCACTCTACGGACTCCCTATAGATTTATTGCAATGATGCTGAATAGAATTTTTGGGAGAGGTCACGGAAAAAGCTTCAAATTGGGATGGATACCAATTATTTTCTATATGGCCACTCGAGGAACCATATTCAATTGGGAAAACATAGTGTCCAATAGCCTCTCAGCATGCATATCTTCAGCTTTGGGAGGGGTGTCATAGAAGAAGTCAAATTTCTACATGAGCTCTATTTTAGTTGACTGTATACTATGTACCCAGTATTTTCCCACCTTGAGGTGTAATTGGGATAGGGATAGGAACCCTGTATACACTGCATATAAATTATTTTGGGCACACAAATGCTATAGCTACTACAGAGAAATATGTGAACACTTCATCATGACTGTGTACACTCTAATTTTCTTGACAGAATGCAACTGCATGTCCGAAGAAGCGTTCAAAGTCATTGAAGAATATGGAAGTTATTATTTGATTGAGGAAGGAATGGATATCAGAATGTATGGTGGCTCGAGGGCACCTTTTGTGCTCCCTAAATATGCCACTGATTATGTGCTACATAAAGAAGCAGTAAGGCAGGTATACATTGATGGTGTGGAAAGTTTCTTGTTTGAACATAAGAAGGAAACATATCCTTCCATACCTTTTTGGCTGGGGAGTTATAAGTTTTCAAAGGTAAAACAGATTGTAGAATTCATGTAGGAGCTGGAGCACTTCCATTTTGGTGAGATGAACTTTCACAGGAATGACTCCCAAAATAAGGTTGCAAACCACTACAAAGAGGCAAATATTCAATTTGAATACACCAATTTCTGGGACAAGGACAAGGAAATATTTAGAAATGCAAGGAACATGACTACCTTAAAGAAGAGATTTAAACATAAAATCACTACTGTAGGTGGGAAAGGAAAAACTGCATAGAAGACTAAGATAGCTAAAGAAGAAGAGGCTAGAAAGAGGGAAGAAGATGCTAGAGGGCTAGCACAAGAGGTAGAAAGTTGGATGAAGAAAGAAGAAGAATAATGAAAGAGAGCTATAGAGGAAGCAACAAAGAAGGAAGAGGAGGAGAGAAAGAGGAAGGAAGAAGTAGAGATAAAGAAAAGACAAGAAGAAAGTGAAGGTTTGAGATTAACAGGATCTAAAAAATACCAACAGACCATTGAGCAGATGGATACACTGGGGGGACATGATCATATAGATTAAGGGACTGGACAAGATAGTCCTGATCCCTAAGATCCTACTGCAACTTCTAGCAGTACTCAAGGGAAAGCTGTGTTTTCTGGAATGAATTTGATACCTTTCATGTAGAAAAAAGGAGAAGAGGTCCCTGATTTTAGCACCATTTTCTATGACAAGGAAAGAAAAGGATTGTTAAAAGGACCGAGAAAAAGGTTGAAACAGGAGGACAATCAAGAAAAATGATAACTGACAAGACTTTAGTGTATGGGACAGATGCAAATCCAAGATTGACAGCAAGAGCTAGGGTGGAATTAACCCAAGCTACTGAAGATAATGTAGATAGGCTGATGACGGATCTTGAGCAGTCCAAAGGGAATACAGATCAATTAAAAGAAGCACTGAAGAAAGAGAGAGATGAAGGTCATAAGTTGAAGAGGAAATTTGAGGACATGCAGAATGAAGTGAGGACTTCAAAGACAGAACTCCAGACTCTGTAAGATAATAAGGAGGATTTAGAAGCTTCTATAGAGAAAACAAAAAAGGATGCTCAGAACAACTTAGCAGAATTATAGAGGCTACAACTAGAGCATCAAGTGTTGAAAAGTGAGAAAAATGACCTTTAGGTGTCTTACGAAAGTCTAAGTGCAAAGAAGGTTCAGTTGCAAAACAAGGTAATTGAGTTAGAATCACAGAAGGCTGCCACTTAAGAAAGAGATAAGCAGTATTAAATGTAGGTATTAGTTTTGGAAGGACATAATGCTTCATTGACAGCATCACTGAAAGATGCTATGGAATAGAAGACAAATGTCCAACCTTTGAAGGAAAATGTTCTAGCACAAAGGAGGAAGATCCACCATTTTCAAATGTGTGTTGAGGAAGGAAGATGTAATATTTTACAAATAGATAGCAGATTGGAAGAGATTTTGGATACTGCGTCTTATTTTTTGGACAGATCTTAGAAGATTATGACAGGAAGAATAGTGTGGATAGAAACAAATAAGGAACTTCCTACAGAGCTACCAGTTAAGATCGACAGAGTTTAAAGAAGTATTATGATTTATTGGATTTTTCCATCAATATTGTAGAAGAATTCAAGAAAACTGTAAAGAAAACAAAGGGATTATGTGCTGAATACTATAGAAGAGCGCTAGTCACATACAATAGATGCCAGGTTTCCGCAGAAAAAAGATTGGATGTGATACCAGAACATGAACTGTTCATAGAACATATATAGAATAGGTATCAGGAAGATGAGGAGGAGATCCAACAAGTCAAGGATCTAGATGAATAGATTCTGAAGAATACAATGGCTCATGCAGCAGTAAGTATCCACTTACTAGAAGAACAGTTGCACCTGAGTTCGGAGAGAATAGAAGTAGTTAAGAATCAGGCTGCTAAGTATGAGATAAATATCTGTTTTCTTGAACCCTCCAATTTTGAAGGCATAGCAGCAGAGGCCCAGGCATGGAAAAATTTCATAAATGACCAAGCGGGCCCCTCTTCATAAAGTGTTCTATAAAAATTTGATTTAAAATGTAATATATTATATAAATTATGAGCACTTACTACAAGACAAAATTTTGGGATTGAGAGGTTGGAGAAGCCAAAAAGTTATTGAGGGGCAGCCCAAAGGTTTTGCTTTTTTTGTATATATATATAGGAGAGTTTAGATGTAGAAGGGACTTCTTTCCCAAGCAAGTCTTGAGAGTATATTGTAAGAAGAACTACTTCCTTTTGTAATAAAGAATTACAAGTTTCTGTTGTAGAAATTTTGGTGGAACGTTTCAAACGCTTTGCTATGGATCAGTTGAATGTGAACTATTTCATTTTCAGCTTATGTCCATTAACTATGAGATCGTTCTAACTCATTGAATTTCTTTTCATGTTATGAATTGTCTTATAGTTTATTCTGTGAAATTTCCACTGTTAGTAATGAAGGTTTTCATAAACAATAAGCTATCTTGTTGTTCATATTTCTATTAATGTTCATGTGTTCTAAAATAAGTAACAGCTATCTGTAATTTTTCTTAATACATGCACAAAAATACATTACTCATTGATAACTCATAATTTTGCTCCCTGGGGATAGGTTACTTAGTTGTAGTTATTTTTTGGTTGTTTTTGATTTAGATGCAATAGAGGTAAGATGAGAGGTAAGAACCTGTGCATCACATTGTGACACTCCTCATTATCTCTATCAATTTGCATTTTTAGATAGGCACTTGCACATCATAAATTAAACACAAAAAACTAAATATACGGTGGATTGGGCCGTAACTAGTGAAACCTTTTAATTTTTTGCTTGACCTATGGTAGCCGGACCGTAAACCGGACGGATTCCCGATACCAAATAGTAATGGGATAGTTGGGAATGTTTATTGGGGAGAATCCCTAACTGTTGTTACCTACGATTTGAGAGGTAAGAACCTGCATATCACATTGTGACACTCCTCGTTATCTCTATCAATTTGCATTTTTAGATAGGCACTTGCACATCATAAATTAAACACAAAAAACTAAATATACGGTGGATCGGGCCATAACTCGTAAAACCTTTTAATTTGTTACTTGACCTACGGTAGCCGGACAGTAAAACGGACGGATTCCCCATACCAAACAGTAACGGGCTAGTTGGGAACATTTATTGGGCAGAATTCCTAACTATTGTTACCTACAATTTTTTAGGCCTCAATAGGTTTTGGCACTAGAAGGAGGGCCATGAGTGCATGGATGGACGAGGAAGCTCACTTCATATAAATCACTCCATCGGTGACAATTTTTAAAGTAGTTTCTTTCACAAATCCACTTCTAAAGATAAAGAGAAAGGGTATCTATATCCTATAGATAATGAAGTGGTTGATTATTTAAGAAGAATCACTAGGGCATATGTGAAAAATATTGGAGGATTACTTATCATTTCTGTCTTTCCTAGAAGATAGTATCAGAAGAAAGATCGCCCTAAATTAGAAGACTCAGTGTTGGTAGAATATCTTGAAGAATTGGTAGAAGTAGCCTTGCAAGAAGTTGACCAACCTTTGAATCAATTGGACCCAGATTCACCTTACTGTTCACCTTGTCGGACCCCTGTTCAGTTACCACATCATTCTCCACTCAGAATCATGGCTAATGTAAATGCAAACCAACCACCTCCACCACCTGCTTGGAGAGATAGGTTTCCTTTAAATTTGACACCTCCCTTGCATGATTTGCCTCAAGATTTCGACAAGATGTTACCCAAGTTTGAACCAGGTGAAGGCATTTTGGTGGATGATCATTTACAGAGTTTTTACTTGGCTATAGAAGGATTACGAGTGGGAGAGCATGAATATGTAGTGTGTAGATTATTTCCCCACACTCTGAAAGGAAAATCAGCCTCATGGTATTTTTCACTTCCTACAAATTCAATCATGGATTGGAACACATTTGAGAGAATGTTTAGAAGTAAATATGCAGTTCAGAAAACTCATGCAGCCTTAATGAAGGGGTTATGTGCTCTAAAGAAAGAAATAAAAGAAAAAGTACACGATTTCACTCAAAGATTTGTTGCTTACCTAAACAATTTTACCGCATTAAATAAGCCATCTAAAAATGCCTTGATAGAATACTATACCTCATCCCTTGGGCCTAATCTAGCCATGTTTACCAAGAGATCAGTGAGACCTACATTAGCAAAAACTTATGAAGAAGCCGAGAAGGTGGAGGATGAGTTGAAAAGCATAGAAAATTATCCTGTGTAGTAGGAAGAAAAGACTTTTGGAAGAAAGAAACCTTTATTACTGACTAAGCCTAAGGATGAGTGGTCACAGGATTTTGAAGGGATGTTGAAGATGATGCAAAAGTTATCCAACAGAGTGATAGATTTAGAGAAGGAAAAAGAGTCTCACAAATCATATAAGCCTTATTATAAGAAAAAGCAAGACAATAGTCAACCTAATCCTACTCCACATAGTCCTTCAGCAATGAATTTAACTGATGTGGGCATGGAAAATTTTTGTACTTTCTATCAATAACCTCATTCTGAGAAGAATGCCCCCAATGGATAAATTCTATGACACTGGTAATGAATCAATTATTAGATTCCAAACTGTCAAAAACTGGTAAGGAGGAAGAAAAAGATAATCAATCTACAGAAAAACAAGAGGAGGATACTCTGGTTTTATGGGACTATGTCTCAATGTTTGATACATAAGAAGATTCTCTAAAACAAGAGGAAACATTAGAAACCAATGTGACAACAAGAAGTCAAAACTTGTTAAAAGAAGACAAGTCAATACTTCCTAAGATTAAGAAACTTCAAGAAAATATGAAAAAAATACAAAGGAACACTACAACTATTAAAATACTTGAATTTACCATTTCAAGTCAAGATCCAAAGAAAATTAACATGCTGTTAAGCCTGTTGAAGACAAGATTGATAATGTCAAGAAGAATCTCAAAACCTGAGATGGGGTATGATATTGTGGAAGACATTAAAAAGGCTAAGGAAAATATCTCATTGTTTGAAATGTCTAGTGTACCTTAGCAGAAAGAGAAATTGTTAAAATAACTTGAAGTACTAGAAGAAGAGATTCCCACTGAAAACCAACCTGAAGAAGAAATTGGTGAAGCAAGTGTGGGAGGTAAGTCTAAGTATAAAACCCCAGCATTTCTCCTAACTTTTGAGATTTTCAATTATAATGTGCACAACTATTTAGTAGACTCAGGGGCATCAGTCAACATTATGCCATGGTCAGTTTGCAAGAAAATTAATGGACAACCTAAAACATCTACTTGGAAGGTTATTCAATTAGATAGGACAACTGTGAAAGTAATAGGAGAAATGGAAGATGTTCTAATTCACTTATCTGCAGATGAGAGGGTATGTCAATACATTGACATTGTAGTAGCTGACATACCAGATGCTTATGGATTGGTTTTGAGTCAATATTGGGAGGAAAGGTTAGATGGATACTTTCCATTTGATTGGTCACATTTATGGTTTCCTTATAAGGGAAGTCCAAATCAAATAAAAGTATTAAGAAAACCTCAAATGAAATACAATGTTACTCAATTACAATGTTACTCAATATTAATTTTGTGCTAGGAAATTGCTTCATTGAATTAGAACCGGGAAATTACCAAGATAAAAAAGCCAGCAATACACCTGACACCCAGCCGGATCTCCTTCGATTTTCACGGGCTGATGAGATTGCCTATAAAACAGTAGATTTAGTTTCAGATGTAGTTTTTGATTCAAGTTTAGTAGAAGTAGATATTTTTTGGGCCCTGTATTTTGATGAATCTAAAACATTGGAAGGATCAGGAGCTAGCTGTGTCCTGATTGATCCAAGAAAAAATAAACATTTTCTTTCTTGTATATTAGAGTTTGAATGTACAAATAATATAGCCGAGTATGAAGCACTAGTTCAGGGTCTGAAAAAGGCAATAGAACTGAAAGTGGAAAATCTGAAAGTATATGGAGACTTTGAAATTGTTGTTAAGAAAATTCGAAATAAGATACACTGTATTTCACCACATTTGAGATCCTATCAAAATGAATTTTGGGATTTGATTATAAATTTTCATGCATTTAATATTGTGTCCATTCCTAGATTAAAGAATGCAGCAGCTGATTTACTAGCTACCTCAGCTGCAAGGCTAGTACCTTCTAATAATAGACGCTCTATTGAATTACTTTTCAGGCCATTAGAGGAAATTTGAACTCAAAATGGGCCTCCTAAAAAAATTAATAAAGTAATAGTTAAAATAATAAAATAATATTTATTAATTTTGGAGGAAGAAAAGAAAAAAACTACTTTTTTATTTGTATTTTCGACATATCTCGCCATGTTTTTACTCAAATTTCGATCGGGAGAGTTCGTTGGATGCAGAATTTAATTCTGCATCCAACGAGTACCCACTCGACATACTTTTGATGGACCCCACTACCCCAAAAACAAGAAATACCTGACATGTTTTTAGGTATTTCTTGTTTTTGGGGTAGTGGGGTTAGTCAAAAGTATACCGAGTGGGTACTCATTGGATGCAAAATTTAATTCCACATCCAATGAGCTCTCTTGCTCGAAATTTGAGTAAAAACATGGGGAGATATGTCGACAATACAAACAAAAAATGTAGTTTTTTTATGATACCTATCCCCAAATTTATATTAAAAAAGTGTTTAAGACCTATACGGTATTTTAAATTTAAAGCAGTTTCATTGGCTAACACATGATGACATGGAATTTGAGTTGAAATTTCCTCTAATGCTTCTATTCTAGATATGATCACCAATCTACGGGTTTTTGACAATGATCAACAAATTTTGGAATGCTTGATGAATGATGAGACTTTTAAAGAAGCAATAATAGATGATGAAGAACATCAAGCAGAATTAAAATCTGGGAATTTTATTCCTAAGGGATTCAGGACCCTGGAACGAATGTTTGACTTAAACAACATGTTCATAAAGCCAGCAAATTTCAAGACTCATAGCTCATCTTTGCAATTTGAGCTAATAAATTTGGGGACTGAAGCTAAACCTAGATATGTAAATTTGGGAAAGTGTTGTTCTCCAGGTGAGAGGAGTAAGTTAATTAGTCTGTTCAAATAGTACAAATATGTGTTTTACTGGACATATGAGGAGCTTAAAACATACCAGCGTAGATCCAAATCCTAGGCTCTATCAAGCACCGAGATGGATGAAATCTCTCGAGGTGCAAACCTCTTCTTAGGTATCCATTGATTTGATTCAAACCAAAAGATAGATCTTTTTATTTAAGGTCCACATATAATTTTATTATTATTAATATTTAATATTATTTATGGCCAACATATAATATTTTTTATTGTATTTTATTTTGTTAGGAACGAACATTGCATCATTTCCCCACACATGGTTTTAAAACCATATGCAAGGCCCTCCTACAATCATGGGTTGTTTAGGAGGCCTTGCACATGGTCTTAAAACCATTTGCAAGGCCCTCCTAAACCATGTACAATAAAACCATGGGTTGTTTAGGAGGCCTTGCACATGGTTTAAAAATCATGTGCAAAGCCTCCTAAACCATGTACAATAAAACCATGAGTTGTTTAGAATGCCTTGCACATGGTTTTAAAACCATGTGCAAGAGAAACATTTTTTTGTGGACAATTCAATTTTGTGTTTTTTTCTTGACCCACATTTTTTGCGGATAATTCAATTTTTACTTTTTTATTGTTTTGTTAGGTAGGAAGATTACAACATCTCCCCCATATTAGATTGTTTTTGTGGCGGACATTTATTTTTTCCTATTAGAAAATTTATCTTTTATTAATAAAAATAACTTTACGAAAGTGATATTATTTTGTATTTTGTGTTACAAAATCTCTCCCATAATATTCACTATCACTATTTTTTTTTGCCGACATGTAACATTTACATCACGTTACAAAATCTCTCCCATAATATTCACTATCACTATTATTTTTTGCTGACATGTTACCAACGTTACTAACGTTACATCATGTTACAAGATCTCCCCCATACTGGGTTGTAGAGTGCCTCTCGGTGCAATGACACAAATATTATACAACATGTCATCCCGATTAAAGCCGGAGTCAAACCTTACCAACCGCCTTTAAGGAAGATGCATCCAAAGCTACAACCTTTAATTCATAGTGAAGTGAAACAACTGTTGGATGCTAAAATTATATTCAAAGTCAGACATTCGGAATGGGTTTCGAATTTGGTGCCAATAAGGAAAAAATCCAGAGAAATCAGGCTCTGTGTAGATTTCAAAAACCTCAATCGTGCGTCGAATAAAGATAACTATCCAGTCCCACCCATGGAGAAAATATTTCATATGGTTTTAGGTTTTGAATTATTTTCATTAATAGATGGATTCTCTGGCTACAATTAAGTATTAGTAGCTGAATAGGACAGTCTTAAAACCGCATTCAGAACCAAGTGGGTAACTTTTGCTTACAGAAGAATGCCCTTTGGAATCATAAATGTTGGAGCTACTTTCTAGAGGGCCATGGATATAGCTTTCCACGGTTTGATTGGTCGTAGTGTTGTGATATATCTCGATAATGTCACAATATTTTCAAAAAAGAGAGAGGAGCATGAATTCCATCTGAAAAAAAAATTCGAGCGTTGTCAAAAGTATTGTATTTCACTGAATATGAAGAAATGTGTGTTTACGGTCATACAAGGAAAGCTACTGGGTCATGTTGTTTCTAAGAAATGGATCTCCATAGACCTAGAAAGGATTAAAGCCATAGAACATATCCCTTTACCCCATAACAAAAAAGGTATTCATTCATTCATGGGGACAATTAATTTTGTGCGAAGGTTTGTACCAGATTTTGCTCAAATTGTCAAACCTTTGTAGCAGATGGTTAAACAAAGTGTACAATTTAAATGGACTAATGTGGAAAGGAATGCATTCAGTAAGTTAAAAACATCTATTGGTCATTCACCATCACTCAAAAGTTTGAATTTCAAAAAAGATTTTATTCTATACACTTTTGCATCCGATGATTCATTGGCAGCAGTGCTTACATAGAAGGAGGATGAGGGAGATGAGTACCCCATATCATTTATGAGCACTAGTCTGTAGGGAACCGAATTGAATTATCCATCTATTGATAAACACGCTTATGCATTTTCCAAAGCGTTAAAGCAATTCAGGCCATACATACTTAAGAACCGCACTAAGGTAATAGTTCCACACCCAGCTGTAAGATATCTTTTTGTACAAAAGGAATTAGGAGAAAGAAGAGGCAACTGGGTAACATCCTTAAAAGAATATGATCTTGAGTTCAAACCAGCATCCATAGTAAAAGGAAAGGGACTGTGTAAACTAATGGCCGAAGTTAAATACAATGAAGAAAATAGTTGGGATAATGAAGCTGAGTTACATATGGTGGATGTATGTCCTCCATTCACAGCTCTAGACTCCTAGTACCGAGACCTAGTTCATTATCTTCAAGAAGGATATTTTCCGGAACATTGGAATTCCAAACAATGCAGAACATTATGCCTTAAATCAGCTTCATATCAGATCATTGATGGAGTAATATTCAGAAAGAATTATGATGGATTTTTTCTCAAATGCTTAGAGTAAGAAGATGCAAAGAAGGTCATAACATAATTGCATGAAGGGCCTGCTAGAGGTCATTTTTCTGTAGATACAACAGCCCATAAGATTCTTAGAGTCGGGTATTACTGGCCTACACTGTTTAAAGATGCTCATGCTCATGTCAAAAAGTGTGATGTTTGTCAAACAGGTGGTGGAAGAAAAGCTAAAGCAGCAGGGCCTTAAAAACCAGTGATGATAACAAAACCATTCAAATAATGGGGGATTGATATCATTGGAGAGATAAACCCAAATTCTTCCTTGCAGTACAAATACATTTTGACAGCGACTGACTACTTCACTAGATGGGTCGAGGCCATTCCGTTACACAAAGTGAATGAAGATGTAGTCATGGATTTCTTACAAGATCACATTATAACCAGGTTTGGGATTCCAATTTCCCTGGTTTTTTATAATGCCACTTACTTTTCTTCTATTAGATTAACTGCATTTACGAATGAAAGAGGAATCAATTTGCATTATTCTACAAACTATTACCCACAAGGAAATGGTTTGGCAGAATCTACAAATAAGAATTTGATTAGAATTCTAAAGAAAACTGTGATAGAAAATCGGAGAAATTGGCACTTAGCGTTACCTAATTCTCTTTGGGCTGATAGAGTCACACACAAGAATTCCTTAGGTGTGTCACCATACACTCTTGTTTACAGAAAAGAAGTTGTTTTTCCTCCCAACATTCTATTACCATCTTCTATAATAGCTCAGGAATCTAGAGGTACCGATAATGAAATCCTATAGATTAGAATCTATAATCTTTTGAATTTGAAAAATTCTAGGTCCAAATCCAAAGAACGATTTAAGCATCAATAGGAAGTAGTGAAGCGTTGGTTTGATAAGGATAAGGCCAGAAACAAGGAATTCAAAGTAGGAGATCTGGTTCTTAGGTGGGATCATCTGCATGTTGAAAAGGGGAAGCACACTAAGTTTCAATAGTTATGGGTAGGCCCTTTTCAAATTGCATCCAAGCTTGGCCCCTCAACATACAAATTGCAAGACCTACAGGGGTGGGAATAGAACTTACCAGTTAATGGTTTAGTTCTCAAACCTTATTTTTCTTGATTTTATTTCTTGGTTATCTTGTACATAAATAAACTGATTGGTTTGTTTTATTTTTCATTTATTTTATTTTGTTTGTTTAGTTAGGGTTTGTTTGATTTTAATAAAAGGCACAAATTTTGGTTGCATGGAGTTCATCGGAATTCTAGATTAACTAAAATCCTTGATTATAAGACTATGTACTACTAATTTATTTAAAAGAACTTCTTCTAGTTTAGCAGTTTTCCTAAATAGCTATGAAGACATTGAAGTCCTACTTAATCCTTGTAAAATAACTCAGGATCAAAAGGTCTGGAATACTATTTCGAGGCTCCATCCATTTCACATTAAAAACGTCTTAGGGGGTAAAAAAAAAAGACCCATGGAGAGGAAGCATGGTAAACAGTATATTATATCTAAATGATCCCATGCTAGGAATTAAAAGCCAAAAGGCAAATAAGAGTCAAAATCTCCTAAGATAGTAATATGTATCAAAACAAGTACTGAACCATATTAGTACAAGATTGCCAAAGTTCTTCTTTGTCCATGAGCTGAAAATTAAATACATCTCTCACACAAAAGGACACTATGGATAGAGTATCCTAAATTAAAAATTTTAGAAAAAAGGAAAAAAGGAGGACTCAAAAGAAAGGACAAAAGTCCAAAAGGACAAAAGTCCAAAAGGACAAAAGTCCAAAAGGACAAAAGTGCAAAATAGCGTGGGAATGAGGAACAAACGAATATTTCTGCTTACTATATGTTACAATCCTGTGGTGTCTAAGCTGGTAGCTACCCAAAGGTAGAGGTAAAAAATGAAACTCATATTCCTGGCCTCAAAAGAGTTTTCTGGACTTTGAAATCTTGGTTTCCATTTTCCCTAAATTGGACTATCATCGATGATTAAAGTGCATAAATTTGCCATTTGGAAATTCATGCATCTAGAAGAATTCAACATGTTGATTTTTATTGTCAAAATAGTCTGTTACTTAAAGAAGAAATTGTCCAGAGATCTGTGTTCACCAGGTAGTCGCCAATTGTTGCAACTGCAACCTTTTCCCAAATTTTTGAAAATTTTGGGACCCCCTTTTTATTTTCATCTAGCCTGGGATTGTTTGGTTTCCTGAGATCTGTCTTTCCTCTGCTATAAATTTTGATCTTTTGAAGTCAGAAGTAAGGCCAGCTATTTTTCTTTTGTTCCGATATTTGAATAATCTAGCACTGCCATTGTCTAGCCAATGCATAAAATACTATCGAGTTTTGTTTTATCTTCAAAGCTTAACATTTGACTCGTGATGATTTCCTTTTGTTTTGAGAGTTTATTGACGAGTGATTCGAGGCATTAGTCTTCTACATCGTCGTCGTTTCAGAGGGAAAATAGTGAACATCCCGACGGATAGTTATTTTTCTCGCCGAATCTGTGGCCTTTATCTTTCTGGTTTTATTGTTCAAACCTTTTGATTGTCAATGACTTTTCTTTTTCACTATCAGAATGTTTTTTGACAACGGTCGGAGGTTTAGTCCTCTATGATGCCGATGTTTCGGAGGGCTTGTCATTTATGTTGTCGACACTACAAAGAGTATTGTGGTTTGAAGTTTTGATGTTTTAGTGGTTAGTCCTTCTGCTCATCGGTTCTATTGTAGTTATAGGTTAGTCTTCCCGACCTCCGATGCTTAACCATTGCAACTTTAGTGCTCAGCATCACCGAAACTACGGCTTTGTTGAGGTTTGAATTGCTGACACTGTGGAGATGTTGAGGTTTGAGTCACTGACACATAGTGTTTAGAGATTCCAACCGCCGATGGGTTCTATGTTATGATGGAACCTGTATTTTGTTTGTTGCAAACCGTTGTGGCTGCCTATGGAACTATCCACTCGTAGCATGTAGAGTTTCTGACGTCGACAGAGTTGGAGTCTGCTGACCTTTGGCCTTACAGCTTCCGATCACCGATGATTTTATTTTGTTGCGGGACCCATAGTCTATCTGTAGCCCGCCATTGCAGCTATTAATAGGACTATTCTCCCAATGTCTAGTGCTTTTGACTACCGATAAAAAAATTTCCTGCCGATTCTTTTACCGAGAGTTTATATAAGAGGTGGAGCATTATTTTATTATTTATCCTTGTGGAAAATCACATCTACTCTAGTTCTTGTCAATTGAGCTGTTTAGCATGCCCAACTGTTTGAATTTTCTTCAATTGGCGTGCTGCCATGGAGGTTTCGGGTCATCCCGTCGACTGCACAGCGGTTTTCCAGGTAGGCCAACCACAATTTCTTCTTTTTTATTTTATTGGTCGTTTTGAGAACCATGGTCTTCCCTGGTTAGGTTTTCTCGTAGATTGTGCTGTTGTTCATTACAAAAATATTTATCCTTGCGATATACTTATTATCGTAAGGTAGAATAACTAGTTTGACAGTTTTCTTTGGCAGTGGAGGTTTTTGAACCTGCGTTTTTGAGCGGTTATGTTTGTTTTATTCCAATCCGAAAGGTTGAGGGGTTGGTGTAGACAAGCATTATGATTTCTGCACCACCCATTTTTTGGGTTGTTCATGGCCATCCAGGGGGGGTTTAAATTTTCGTATGTGTTTACCCTATTTTTGTGGGGTGGCAGAGGTTTTGATTTTTGTTCGAGTTGGGTTTTCCACAATGGGGGTCAGTATAGGGTCTAGCAGTTTGAGGTTTAACAGTAGCAGCAATGTGGTCCATGTTTTATTGAGGAGTTAGATTATTTTGAATACAATCTGGATTAAATGATGTGTTTTTCTACCAGGGTTGTGTTTTTAGTTGCAGACGGTGGACTTAGAGGATTTTAAGAGTAGTTTCCTTTGCCTTGTCATTTTATTTTATGCATTAATAGTCTGTATAGTTTATTTGTTAGAATGCATATAGAAGAGGTAAATAGGTTGATACAGTTTTTATTCATTACTAAAACACTTACTAAAAGCTCAAATGGTCTAAGAACATACTGTGTTTATGACAGGGTGACTGTTGCAAAGAAGATATGTCTAAAAGACAAAAGAAGAAGGCTCCAGTTGTGGAAGGAGAACCAGAGGTTGAAATCATCACCAATGTTGAATACATATATGAAGATACCAAAGCTACCACTGGGGTTGAACCGGATTATAAATGGGGGGAAATATACAAGATGATTGCAAATCAAAATGTGGCTGATGTAGGATTTGAAAAACTAACTATTTATGCAAACATGGAGAAATCGGCTCTTATGAAGGTAGCCACAAGACCTGAAGTTGTTCCCATGCTCAGAGGTGATCGACCAGATTCTACCTAGGGAAGATGTAACTATGATGATCCTTGAAAATACTGCTAAATAGGGATAGGCTGCATACAACCCTTATGTCTCCATGGCATATCATCTACCTCCAGCTAAGATTTACCTAACAGAAAGCTGGTTGAAAGAGACATATTTGAACCTAGTTGAAACAATTAAAAGAATGATGATACCAGGTAAGAACTTTCGAACCAGGCCCTTAGGAGAATATGATACATCCACTCTGCAGAATCCCTATAGATTTATTGCACTGATGCTGAATAGAAGTTTTGGGAGAGCTCACGGAAAAAGCTTCAAATTGGGATGGATACCGATTATTTTCTATATGGCCACTCAAGGAACCATATTCAATTGGGAAAACATAGTATCCAATATCCTCTCAACATGCATATATTCAACTTTGGGAGGGGTGTCAAAGAAGAAGCCAGAGTTCTACATGAGCTCTATTTTAGTTGACTATATGTTGTGTACCCAGTATTTTTCCACCTCGAGGTGTAATTGGGATAGGGATAGGACCCCTATATACACTACATATAAATTATTTTAGGCACACAAATACTATAGCTACTAAAGAGAAATATGTGAACACTTCATCATGCCTTTGTACACTCTAATTTTTTAACAGAATGCAACTGCATGTCCGAATAAGCATTCAAAGTCATTGAAGAATATGGAAGTTATTATTTGACTGAGGAAGGAATGTATATCAAAATGTATGGTGGCTCCGGGGCACCTTCTCTACTCCCTAAATATGCCACTGATTATGTCCTACATAAAGAAGCAGTAAGGTAGGTATACATTGATGGTGTGGGATGTTTCTTGTTCGAGCATAAGAAGGAAGCATATCCTGCCATACCATTCTAGCTAGGGAGTTATAAGTTTTCAAAGGTAAAAAAGACTACAAAATTCATGCAGGAGCTAGAGCACTTATGTTTTGGTGAGATGAACTTTCACAGGAATGAATCCCAAAATAAGGTTGCAGATCAGTGCAAAGAGGCAAATATTCTATTTGAATACACCAATTTCTAGGACAAGGACGAGGAAATATTTAGAAATGCAAGGAAAATGACTCCCTTAAAGAAGAAATTTAAAAAAAAAATCACTACTGTAGGTGGTAAAGGCAAGACTGCACAGAAAACTAAGACAACTAAAGAAGAAGAGGCCAGAAAGAGGGAAGAAGATGCTAGAAGGATAGCACAAGAGGCAGAAAGTTGGATGAAGAAAGAAAGATAGCTGCGAAGAAAGCAAGAAAGAAGGAAGAGGAGGAGAGAAAGAGGAAGGAAGAAGAAGAGATAAAGAAAAGACAAGAAGAAAGTGAAGGTCTGAGATTAACAATATCTAAAAAAGACCAACAGAACACTGAGCAGATGGATAGAACGGGGGGACATGATCATACAGATCAAGGGCTTAAACAAGATAATCCTGATCCCCAGGATCCTACAGCAACTTCTGGCATCACTCAAGGGAAATCTATGTTTTCTAGAATGAATTTGATACCTTTCATGTAGAAAGAAGGAGAAGAGGTCCCTGATTTCAGCACCATTTTCTATGACAAGGAAAAGAAAATGAGTGTTAAAAGGACCAAGAAAAGGGTTGAAACAGGAGGACATTTAGGAAAAATGATAACTGAAAATACTTTGGTGTATGGGATAGATGCAGATCCAAGATTGACAGTAAGATTTGGGGTGGCGTTAACCCAAGCTACTGAAGATAATGTAGATAGGTTGATGACGGATCTTGAGAAGTCCAAAAGGAATGCAACTCAGTTAAAAGAAACACTGAAAGAGAGATATGAAGGTCATAAGTTGAAGAGGAAATTTGAGTACATGCAAGATGAAGTGAGGAATTCAAAGACAGAACTCCAGACTCTGCAAGCAAATAAGGAGGATTTATAAGTTTCTATAGAGAAAATAGAAAAGGATGCTCAGAACTATTAGCTGGAATATTTCACCTCCTGCGGACAGCAAGGTGTTCCACTAGTCTGAATGGTTCATATCTAGAACAAATAGATCACAGAGTCTAATAACTCTCCCTAGACGCTATAGATATCTGGAATACAAGGCTTTGATAGTCCACCTATGTACCTACAATCAAGCTCAACACGAAATGAATCAAAGCAACCAGAATATGATCTACTAATATATGCTAGTGACTAAGGAATCTAGCAACATATATATGCAAAATCACAACAACAACATCATATGTGGGACAAAAATCAACTTGCATTAGAAATATGAAGAAGTTTACAACCAAGCCTTAATGTTGACATGCATCTCCATGAAACTAGCTCTTCATCCCCAAAAGCTCTGAATCTAGCTCTCTATGCTCTCTCCAAATGATATTGGGCCAATAATCAATCCAACATCATAACAATACCTTCAATGTTCTCCCCTCAACCATGGCTATGAGCTCATATTTATAGGGATTTAATGGATAGAGATGGTTGAGAAATTAGTGGGTGAGGTGCCTCTAAGATCCTAGGATGAGGGATCTCGAGCTCAACCAACCCACAACAGTAGGGATAAGGTAGTACATGAGGCTTATCATCTAGAAGCCTCGAGAAACTTCTCTTTTTCACTTTTTACCCAAGGTACCGCGCTTCTACTTCTATGACAGAGAATTTTTGGTAATAACTGCCTATGGACCAAGGGCAATGGGTGGTGGCACCGCTTTTGGACAACCGATGAAAGGTGGTGCGAGTAGGGGTACTACTCCTAGATAAAGGTGCATGCATGGTGCTTGGAATTTGTACGACAGATTGATGAAAAACCATTTAGTTTCCACTCCATAAGCTGGGATTTAGTGCAAGTAGGTATGTCAAATGTCTTATCACATGATGGTGATAGGATTTTGGTATAACAAGATGCCCCCCAAAGCATGAGTCTTAGAGTGATACAATAAACGAGAGCTTTGAGAATAAGTTGTTGTCAGGAGATGAAAATGTCGGCTCAATCAGAGTATGCAGTCAAGTAAGCATCTGTAGTACATTAGTATGTTGACACATAGACACAAGTAACCAAACTCATAGCTGCAAACCAATACAAGGTAGATCCATGAGTGGAATAAGCAAGCATGGCTACTAGAATACAATGTAGGTCCATGTGATAGAGGAATCAAACTTGGACATAGCTACCAGACATACAACATAGATCTATGTCATACAGACGCAAATTTGAGCATAGCCACAACTATACAAATGTGGATCCATGCTAGATATACAAAACTCCATCGCAACCTGGGGAAGAAGCAATGAGCGTTTTTAAACAAATACCCAGGGTCTTCGTGTCGTCTTCCACAAAGTACGATTCTATCCATGTGATTGCAAAGATCTAAAGTCGAACATGGTAGAAACCACTTGATTACCAACCAATTATGTGAACCATTAACAAGTGTGAGGGAGATCACCATTAATGTCAATGATGTCCAAGGTACCCCAGTACAATCTACTGAGTGCAAATAGATGTCCTGATGTCGAACACCCAGTCGATTCTATCGATCAAAGGTCAATGATGTGAACCTATCTCGAGATCAAGAGAATCTATCACTAAGGCATACAGATCTCAAGGTACTAAATATTGTTTCTAAGACTATTTCCTAGATGATGAGTTGATGTCGATGGGAATAGTCTCGTCGAAGGAGGGCCATGATGAGTCCCACGTCAATGACATGAAACTCAGAACATAGTTCTGGAATGATGTGAATGTAGTAACCATATGACTGACTCAAAGATACTGACACAAAGACGATGTAGACTGCAGAGGTAAAAATTCTTTAGATCCCCTTTGAACATCGGGTGGCACAACAAAATGACATGGCAGCATGACTAGACAGGACAGATACACAATGTGATAGTGGACAATGCATTCTTTTGAAAGACTCAAAGGATTGACATGACTCATGAAAGTGGATCATCATGGAGATCAGCTGATACCCTGTTGACTAACATGATTATGCAGACAAGTGCCATGTTCAAAGGTAATAACAAACAACTGCCATTATTTACAAACTGATTCCCTTCCCATTTCCCCCATGATGATTGATGAGTGCCTCTTTTCAGTGTTACGAGTTCAAAGAGGGTAACAAACACTTGATATAGCTTGTCGAAAGACAAGTCCAGTCTCATATGTTTTACGAACCTGAGAGAGGAGGGGTTCGATCCCAAAATGGGTCTCTCAATGTTTGATTTAATAAGTCCACTAAAAGAAAACTCGGTATCGTTCATATTTAGAGAGTCTGAATGAATACGGAAGAAGACTCCAAAGGGGTCCTTTTTTGTATGATTTAGTCTATAAGGCCCGAAAAAGTGTAAAATCATATCTTAGAGAAATATTCCAGTCATTATTGGATGGAGTGTTCCTTTTTCATAAATAGTCCTATTCAAACTGAAAAAGAGATAACCTACCATCGGAAGGACGACTCTTCAAATACTATTATGAGTATGAAGGAGACAAGTACTCGACAATCTTTTCGTATTTAAGGAGCCTAAAAAGAGTTTAAAGAGGAATCCATTAACCTTTTTCATCTTTGAATCCAGAGCATGAAAAAGTAATAAACTAAGCTCAAACCACTTTTCATGTTTTAACCAGAGCATGAAAAATTAAAAGTAAGATCAAAACCATCTTATAGTTTTTAACGAGCTTGAAGATCAGTTGAAAGAATGCTCGAAGACTAGTTTCATTTTTATACAAGCTCAAAACCAATGGGTAAACTATGCTTGAAAAATCCCATTAACATGATATACATAGGTTGGAATCTTTCCCTGAGCATTATTGCTAGTGAAGCTTACCCCTAGCATGGTTGCTAGCGGCTCGACATGCCCCCAAGATTCATTTCATTTAACGTCAATTCTTCTTCCATACCGAACCTAAAAAACCTAGTTACTAATGTGAAAATGTTCACCAGGGGGGTAGGAAGAATGAGAATTGGGCAAGTGGAAAGAAGGTTCAAGTTCTAACACTAAAAGGAAAACTCGACTCAAGGGAAGGGGATCTGTTTCATTTTTACACAAGCTTGAAATAGAAGGTAACTTTGCTTGGAACATGATTTCATTTTTATGCAAGCTTGAAACCAAAAGGTAAACTATGCTAAAGTGTTGGTTTGCTTGGGTAGACTTGGGTTTACTGTATTTAACCAACAACACCCACATCTCACTGGCCCTTTCGGCGATAGACCGCAGAGTGGCCTGAAGTCTCACCCGAAGTGATTCTAATGGGTTGGCCAAAGACTCAAGTGTCTTGGACCAGGTTCTGCGGTAGCCTGGGTGTCTCGCAGCTCTTCTAGCCTACGATATTTCTCTCTGTCTATGATGCACAACTTCCTCTTACTTGCGACGACTCTAGTCCTTATCGCATCGCCGCTCCTCAGGCAATGTGTAACTCCTTCCTACGTTGATTCTCAACCGTAGTGCACCACAGCTCCTCTGCTAGTTTGAAATCGCCTCCTTGCGATATCCTACCACTGCGGCTCAGCATACTCAATGCTACTTGTTCTGACTTACGGGACTCAATATGCAAGGTTGCTTAACTCTGCAAATCTTAACTATCTGGGATGAAATGCAGATAAATTCTTACACAAAATTCTTATGGACTTCAACTTGCATTTATCTTCTATAGTGCTGTAAACTAAATAACGCATACATACATTAAACTGTAAACAAGGCCCATGTGATAATTGATAGATGCAACAAATAAACAAAACACATAAATCAATCACATAACACATGATTCTAACGTGGTTCACCTCCAGGATGGAAGTTACGTCCACAGAACTGTGTTTCTATTATAGCTTAGAGGAAGGTAAACACAGTTCTGTTACACCGCATATGCAGCTCGAGATCTTCTAGGTAACTCCGCACATAGCCTGGAGCCCTTCTCTCTTAGATCTCTTTTCTACTCTATATTGCACCTCTTACAATATACTCATCCCTCTCTATCAATCCCTGCGGATCGTTACATGCATGCTCAATGAGCCAGCTATTGGTTACAATAAGATAACTACAGTTAATAACAGAACCAGAGCTCGGCTTCTACAACTGTCTAATAATCTATGAAATAACTAACAACTGAACGAACCCTTTTACAGTACAAAATATAACCCTTTATAGGCAGCCCAAAGGTCTCGCCATTACAACACTGTGGGCCTATCCCAACAGTAACCCAAAACCCTAATTAGTGACAATCGGCATATCTATACTTGAGGTAGCCACTTTCCATCACACCACAGCTCTCTGCAGTCTTCCATGCTTCCCGACGCTGACCATGGGTACTATGCACCGCTTCCTTGCTTCTGTCCTTCGTCTTCAATACCTCGGCCTCGTTGCTCCTTTTCCTTTATGAGGGTAGCTGAGCCCTCCTATATTTGCCGCTGCCTTCAATGCAGTGGGTGAGCTCTCTCTTCTCGGCCGCTCAGGTACTGTCGTCTTCCTTGACTTCTCTGTCCTAAAAGTCATGGTTTCCAGCTCTGCTCTGCAACTAGAAACATTCTACGGCGTCGTAGCTCTACCTTATCTCCTCTCTGCCAAAACTATCTATCCGCTAAACTGGCAGCTTCTTCTGTAGCTGCGGGAACCTGCTCCAACAGTCCCCTAACATTACTTGTGGCTCATCCCTGAGCCACTTCCAACAAGCTTCTCCTACTGTAGCTTCTCCTTGGCTTCCTGTGAAGTCTGTTGAAAGTTGTCCCGAAGTCCTACGACTTCGTCCTGCATCGCTGCGACACGCTCTTGTGCTGAGTCAAGCATAGCTTGACTAATACTGGAGTCCTTTGTTACTTAGTTCATAGGTCTCTCTTACCTTTCGTCATTGTTATGCTCGCAGTCTTGCCTCTTGCAAGACTTGTTAATCTTATGCTTACTATAAGGATTCAAATCCCCGGTATCACGAGAACTCCTCTCTATCTGGGTTAGAGCTCGTGCTGTAAGGAAGATATAAATCTGTATCTTCCAGGATTCTAAAAACATGTCGGCCATCCTGGAGCCTTCTATGTGACAGTGATACAAACCATGAATTCCGTTCCGAGAGCAAGCCTTTGTCTGTATGCTGGAATTCTACCATTTGTCGGGTTTGTTGTCCTCTTTCAAATTCCTTCTTAGCGAATAGCTCCAGGTATTCATGCTGCCTCTGATCGCTAGATTTTCATTTCTTTGCCTCAGCAATATCTTGCTCTTCTCTTAGCTAATCATATAGGTCGGCTTTCTTCTCCCATTGCTTTCTTTTTCTCATTTTTACTTTCTTCCTGGTGGGAGATTTCTTCTCGTCATTCTTCTGCTTTGCTTTCTTATCTTCGGTGATCGGCTCATCTTTCTTCTTCTCCTTAGCAGAGACTTTGATGACATATTCTACATCCTGTGCTTGACTCTTCATCCTTGGTAGCTGTCTGACCTGCGATGTACCTAATTTCACAACCCTGGGCGGCGGCGTCATAGCGGACATACGGCCACCAGGGTCGAAATGTCTCAGCATGTCTTCTAAAGGTTGCTCCTTGGACAGAACCCACTCGATGTAAAACACTGGATGTGCAATAGCTACTAATTCTGGAAATCACAGCACTCTGTAACGGGATTAGATCTGCACGTGGAAACTGATCGATGCACTCTATAACTCTTAGATCTTGAATTCTTGCAAATGTAACCCTCCCTAATGAATAACTTCTGCTTTTATGCCGAAGAGGATAATCCCGGATGCAACGGTCATCTAGAATGAATCTGTCGATTGTATTAATTGCATGGACGAGACCAAACCCATCATCCGATCCTCAATAAATGCTGAAATCCCTCAAAGTGTGTGTGTACAAGCGTCGGTCTCGTCGAAGATTTACCAAATCTGGAAAAATAATTACACTGCTACCAAATCCATGGTAAGATATACCAGTCATTTCTTCATTAACTATCTGTCAGAAGTCGACTTGACTAGCCCTCTGTTTCCTTGCGAAAGCAGGTATGTGGTATGGAGAGACATCACCTCGCTGTGATGCAACGCCGCATCCTCTGCTCAAAACAAACTTAAGCACTTTTTTTTTCCTGCAAGCCACTGATGACTTGCGCAAAATGAACCGTCCTTATGCGGTTCCTCATACTTAGAATACCAGCCGGTGTACGCTAGTTCCTGATGCAATGCCTCCTTTCAACTACACTGGACATCTGCACCACCATAAGCTATCTAAGTTAGGGCTGAGAGGTGGAGTGGCTATCACTATAGAGCTTAAGCCTACTGCCATTAATCAATGTGGGAAGAATCTCCCCATTCATTTTACTGAGCTGAACGACACCTCCCTCTGTAACTTGCTGTATCTGGTATGGCCCCAGCCAGTGCATCTTGAACTTCCCTGGAAACTTAATAAACTTACTATCGTAGAGGAGTACTAGGTCTCCAATATGAAGAGTCTTACTCTTAATGTGTCTGTCATGCCACGCTTTTTCTCGTGCCTTCTGTACTTTCTGATGGAAGCCAGTGATGAATCTGTCTTCCTCTAAGGCAAGCAGCTGCGCTAGCCTTTCATCCATTGTGTCTGTATTAGTCATCCCAGTAATCTAAGCAATCCGTAAGCTGGGAAGAATATACTCCATATGCATAATAGCCTCCTGTCCATACACCAAGCTGAAAGGTGTGTGCCGTGTAAGTTTCTTGCATGTGGTCCTATACTCCCATAATATGGCATTAACTCTGAGGTCCCAATCATTCCTTTGGCTGTTGCAGATCTTAGTAAGAGCGTTTTCTAAAATCTTGTTAAAGGCCTCCACCGTACCATTATCCTGTGGGTGGTAGGGAGTGCTCTTATGGTGCTGAATCTGAAATTCTTCTGTCAAGGCCTCAATGGTGCGGTTCAAGAAATGTGTGCCTTGGTCGCTCATCAAAATTACTGGGCATCCAAATCTACTGATGATATTTTCAAAAAGGAACTGTGCAGCTGTAGCAGCATCAAAATTTCTTACTTCTTTGGCCTCCACCCATCTGGTGAGGTACTCTGTTCCAGTGATGATATATCTCACCCCAGTGCATTTTCCTGGTGGGTTGATAGGACCCACAAAGTCTATAGCCCACTTGTCAAATGTACGTAGAGTAACCTGTGGTCGCAACGGCATTTCATCTCATCGCGAGGGTTTTCCTACCCTCTGGCAGATATCGTAGCATCTACAAAATTCCTTAGTGTCCTTATGCAACGTAGGCCACCATAATCCTGTAGCTAGGATTTTCTGCTCAGTCGGCTTTCCTGTGAAATGACCTTTTGCGGTTCCTGAATGTGCCTCTCTGATGATAGCGTCTTTTTCATGCGGCATCACACATCTACGCAGGACTTCATCTGGACCTAACTTGTATAACTGTCCTGCGATTAGGGTGAAGTCTGCTGCTTTAACAACCAACTGCTTCTTTTGCTGCTTAGTAAACTCATTAGGTGCTAATCCTGTAGTAAGAAAGTGAATGATATCAGCATAGTAGTCGTCTGTGATCTGGATAGAAAACAACTGCACATTCCGCAAATTGTCCTCTAAGTTACTCAGCTCTTCTCCTGAGTCTATCCTCGACAGATGATCAGGTCCGGCGTTCAATCTTCCTGGTTTCACAATGATTTCAAAATCATACTCCTGAAAGAGGAGTAACCATCTGCAGATTCTCCCCCCTAACACTAGCTTATTGACCAGATACTTTAATGCGGAATGGTTAGTAAACATCTTGAATGAGGCACCCAATAGGTAGTGCCTGAACTTCTGCAGTGCGTACACCATAGCTAAGCCTTCTCTTTCTGTCGTGGTGTAGTTCTTTTCTGTTGTCGATAGCTTTCTGCTGGAATATGCAATAGGATGATCAATATCCCCTTCTCCTGGTTGCGTTAAAACAACCCCTAGTGCGATGCCAGATGCATCCACATGTACATGAAATGGTTTAGTCCAGTCTGGGAATACTAAGATGGGTGTTGTAACCATCTTCTCTTTAAGTGTGTATAGACTCTGCTGACATTCCTCATTCCATAGGAATTTTACATCTTTCTTTAACAATTTCTCCATCGGTGCTGTAATCTTTGCATAGCCCTTGATGAACTTTCTGTAGTACCCAGTGTGACCAAGTACTGTCCTTAATTGCTTGACTGAGTTGGGTGCTGGGAGATTTACAATGATGGTGATCTTTGCGGGATCTACCATCAAGCCTTGTCTGCAAACAATGTGACCCAACAAAACACCAAATGGCACACAAAATATACATTTCTTCAAGTTTAGAGAAATCTGGTACTGCCTACATTTCTCTAACATCAGTCTTAAATCTCCTATGTGCTTGTCAATTAATCCAAATACAGTCCAATCATCAAAATAAACTTCTAGGAATTTATGGATGTATTCTTTAAATACAACAACTACTACTCTAGAAAAGATAGCTGGTGCATTTTTAAGGCCAAAGGGCATTACCGTATACTGGAATGAGCCCCATTCTGTTGCAAAGGTGGTCTTGGATCGATCTTCTGGATGGATTTTGATCTAGTGATACCCTAAAAATCCATCAGTGAAGGAGTAGATCTCCTGTCCTCCCACGTTGTCTAGCACCTCATCAGTGAACAGTGTCGAAAATGGATCATGAAGCGATGCATCGTTGAGTTTACATAGATCGACACAGATCCTGATGTCTCCTTTAGTTTTTTGTTCTTGTACAACCATGGGACTAACCCATTCGCTCTCTTCTACAAGCTCAATGATGCCTGCTGCTAGCATCTTATCGATTTCATCCTTAACTTTTTCTTTATAGCATGGATTTAATCTATATGGACGTTGCTTAACTGGTCGAGCATCCTCCTTCAATGGTATCCTCATTACTCCCAGGTCTCTAACTATTCCCTTCATCTCTGTGAACTTGGTGGGAAATAGGTCCTAATAGTCATGTAGAAAGTCTGCAATTTGTCCGACTGTTTCATCGTTCCAATAGTCTCCAATAGAGGCAAACTTTGGTTTTGTGTCTGTGCCAATATTGATCTTTTTAATCTTGATGGGCTTTGTGATTGCTGGAATTTCTAACTGTGGTCCCTCAACATCGCAAGTCCCTTCTGACTCTGGAATGTTGGTGTTGTGAGGATCCTCATCCTCGTCCTCTGGTTCTGCTTCAAAATTATAGCACTCAAGCGCATCTTTTAACTGAAGGGCCCAGTCAGGCTGAGTCTGTACTGATAGGGTACAATCCTCAAATATCTTACTCTTTATTATATCTAGGGCCTGATCAACACTTGGATACTCAGATTTAAAAGTGAAGGTGAGTAGAAAGCTGTCTATCATAAGTGGCCATGTAGTTGTTCCCTTGCATAGTTCAGTCTATCTATACCAGTTCCTTGGAACTGTGTCCAAAGTGTGAATGAATCGATGAACCCATTCATCCTCGGGAATGTCCGACCAATTCTGTTCACATGTCTGAATATGTGACCTGGGGTCACTTTCTCCTGTGTATTGCTGCTGGACATACTCTCTATCGATAGAAAATATGATCGCCATCAATCTCTTAATATCATCCCATGATGCGATATTCTCCTTATGTGCATACCACCATCTTGCAGGTGTAGCGTGTATTGCAAGGTCCATAGCTGTGATCCTCTACTCATGAGGAATTTGTTGTTCAAACTATTTGAGAAAGTCCTGGATATCTGTTAGACCATGAAATGACGGAATCTCATTGATCTCTGCACCAATCCATCACAGTGACTTAGTCAAGTATGCGCATCTACGCGCTGAAACTTCATGAAGTCTGTTCTGCAAGTTCTCTAGACCAACATCTGAATCTGATGCGCATGATTTGTCGCATCGCCAACTAATGTTCCCTTCTACAGTCGGATTGATGTAGTCTCTCTGGTTTGTGGTCATCTGATAGAGGCTCTCCATGTTATGTGCCTCTTCCTCTGCTTGGATAGGTTCAATATATCTAGGACCCTGAAAAGGATCCAACGGTGCGATGACCTAGATCTCCGTGTCCTCAAAGGTCATTTGTCTTCTCTTTAGGTCGATAATGGCCATGTTACCGATCGCCCAATAAATGCCTAGTAGTGCTGGATATGGTCTACTATCACCTATGATTTCTATAACTTCAAAGTCCGCGAAGCTGCGAACTCTGTCAATGTCAACCGGCACCTGTGGTAATCGACCCAGGGGCGATACTCGCTGCTGATTAGCTAATATCAGATGAATAGGCGATCTGACTAACTTAGGGCTACCCATCTGTTCCCATGTCTGCTTAGTTAGAACATTTACATCTGATCCTAGATCTAGGATCACCTCATCCATTTTGAATTCTCCAACCTGTGCTGTGAGTCGCATCTCTCTTCCGGTTCTTGTATGTCCCGTGATATTATGAACAACACACTGTGTACTGCTCATGGAAGAAGATGGCTGACACTGATCTATGATGCACTGAAGTTCTCCGATAGCTTGCTCATTTCTTACAAGTTTTAAACAACTCCACAGGAAGGAATGTACACTTCCTTTCATCTCATCCTCATCGCATGTACTCGATGTGGTAGCCTGCGATATCTGTACAGGGCTAACGCCACAAGGTGCTTGCTGTGGTACGCCCCTATATGGTTGTACCTGCGATCCTGATTGCATAGGGTCATCAAGGAAAGTCTTAGCTTCCTGAAATGTTTGTTTATTCTTCTATAGGTCAAGTGGTGTTGCTTTGTTAGGAGATCTGCGCACCCACTCCTGACCTATGTTCTTTTCAGTATCCTGCGATGTCTCACTGGTGGAAACACCGCTGCAAGTCACAATATTGACTCTTGGTTCTGGCTCCTCTTGTTCAGCAGCAATAAGCTGGATGTTCTGGTGTGCTGCTGGCTTAGGTTCTCTGATCTTAGCTATCAAGGTAGGACACTCCTCTATAGTGTGATCATAATATTTGTAATAGTTACATGTGGTGGTGGGACTCTGACAGTCTCTAGCATAATGTCCTACAACTCCACAGTTGTAGCAAGTAACTAGTCCGCGACCACGACCAAAGCCTTCTCCACGTCCTCGTCCTCTGAATCCTCCTCCACGTCCACCATAAGCCGGATCATGCTGTGGTCTTGCTGTTGGACCCTGTGTTTCTAATTGGACTCTGTACAATTCTTGCTTTGCTCCGACCATGAGATCATAGGCTCGGCAATCATGTTCATCATGGCCTACAGACTTGCAAAAGACGTAGTATAAGTTCTTAGGTGTCTGCATGTACTTCTGAAGTAGAGGGAACTGGTGAGGTAGATGTCCTCTTGTTTTGCATATTTCACACCATGGCCCATGGGTCTGTGGTAAGGGGTTTGGAGCCCCTGTCGCTAGATATTCTACAAAGAATGGACAATTGTCTTTAGTATGGCCTTGTACTTTACACCTTACGCACCATATGTCTTGCGCAACCTCTTTTCCTTTCTTAAGCTCATGCAACTGTAACGTGAGATTAGCCAACTGGTTTTGTAGATTTGTCATGCCTGTGCTGGTTTCTGCTAGAGGTGAAGCCTCTAGTTTCATTGCCATCTCCAATGCATCATCTTGCGTCTGGAGTTTCTGCTGCATTAATGGCAATCTGATGTGAGGGAGCAGCGCTGCAATAAACCATTCTTTATGCTGCTCCGGCGCAAACTCAAAGCTGACTTGGTCTATAAGGGCTTTGAATTTCTGATCAAAGTCCCACACTAACTCTGTAGGTAGCTGTTTGATGTCTTTGAGCTCTGTAATACACTGTGACTCAAACTTAGGTTTCTTAAACTCTTTAATCATGGCGGTCTTGATCTGGACAAGTGTTCTAGGTACTATGGTATACTTCATATACCATGTTAAGGCTCAATCTCTTAGTGTGGTGACCAACTGTACAAGTTTAATGTTATCGTCATTGATGGTTTTAATGGTCCACATGGCTTCACATAGAAACCAATGTTGCTCTGGGTCCTCTGCCCCTGTTCCCTTAAATATAGGTAGCTTCATATCATCCCCCATTCTATTTCTACGTGGTGGATGTTGATTTACTGCGTTACTACCACTCGATGGTATAGGTGAAGGTGATGTAGCGATGGTAGGTACTGTCTGCAAGCTACTGGATGGAGTTCCTATGGGATTGTTCTGAGTCTCGGTCTATTTCTGTGGGGTGTAAGGATGGTAAGGGATAGCCCCCTCTGTTCCTTCTGTGGTACTATGACTCTGTTGTCTAGTATTATCTGAACTGTCTTCAAATATGGGAGACCTAAAATCTACTTTATATTTCTTTCCACTACGTGTACGTCCAATGTCATCAAAATCACTTTCAAACTCTTGTGACATTAATATCTTTACTTATTCATCTGAAACTAGATCCATTGTTCCTTTTTCATGTAATAACATCTTAATGGACAAGTTTAAATATTTTAGGTACTTACCGCGATATCCTTTGAAGAAGTAGCGCTCAGCCTCGCTGAAGCTTTTTCTCTGTTCAACTGTAAACTCTGTGACGAATCCTTCTAGCACACTCGCAAGCCAGAACTCCACTGTCCTTGTGAGGGGATTATCAAGGTTCTTCATGGTCTAAATCAGCTCCAGTGTCCAGAAAATGTCTCTTTTCTTCTTGAATATGCTCGTATCAGTCAACTTTGATAACCAGTCGTAAAGCTCGTTCCCAAAGGTCGCAAAAAATATCACATGCAGGTCTGTAACGATATGTTTTTGTAGCCAGGCCTCTATACTCAGTTTAGGAATCCTGTTCTCTCGTTCGAAAAACTCTTTCTGGTTAGACCAAACCCACTTATTGAGTTCGTCTCTAGTAGGCCGCCCCCAGAACATCAATGCTCAGTTTGTTCAAAATCGGCAATGGAACCATTTGTTGGTTTTCTTGGGCAGACCCGGGTTTACTGTATTTAACCAACAACACCCCTAGCTCACTGGCCCTTTTGGAAACAGACTGCAGAGCAGCCTGAAGTCTCACCCAAAGTGATTCTAATGGGTTGCCCAAAGACTCAAGTGTCTTAGACCAGGTTCTGCGGTAGCCTGGGTGTCTCACAGCTCTTCTAGCCTGCGACATTTCTCTCTGTCTACGATGCACAACTTCCTCTTACTTGCGATGACTCTAGTCCTTATCACATCGCTGCTCCTCAGGCAATGTGTAACTCCTTCCTACGCTGATTCTCAACCGCAGCGCACCACAACTCCTCTGCTGGTGCGATATCACCTCCTTGCGATATCCTACCGCTGCAGCTCAGCGTACTCAGTGCTACTCGTTCCGACTTATGGGACTTAATATGCAAGGTTGCTTAACTCTGCAACTCTTAACTATCTGGGATGAAATGCAGATAAATTCTTAAACAAAATTCTTATGGACTTCAACTTGCATTTATCTTCTATAGTGCTGTAAACTAAATAAGGCATACATACATTAAACTGTAAACAAGGCCCATGTGATAACTAATAGAAGCAACAAATAAACACAACACATAAATCAATCACATAACACACGATTTCAACGTGGTTCACCTCCAGGATGGAATTTACGTCCACAGAACTGTGTTTCTATTATAGCTCAGGGGAAGGTAAACACAGTTCTGCTGCACCGCATATGCAGCTCGAGATCTTCCGGGTAACTCCGCACACAGCCTGGAGCCCTTCTCTCTTAGATCTCTTTTCTACTCTATGTTGCCCCTCTTACAATATACTCTTCCCTCTATGTCGATCCCTACGGATCGTTACATGCATGCTCAACGAGCCAACTACTAGTTACAGTAAGATAACTACAGTTAATAACAAAACCAGAGCTCGACTTCTACAACTGTCTAATAATCTATGAAACAACTAACAACTGAACGAACCCTTTTACAATACAAAATATAACCCTTTATAGGCGTCCCAAAGGTCTCGCCATTACAACATTGTGGGCCTATCCCAACAGTAACCCAAAACCCTAATTAGTGACAGTCGACATATCTGTACTTGAGGTAGCCACTTTCCGTCACACCACAGCTCTCTGCAATCTTCCATGCTTCTCGGTGCTGACGATGGGTACTATGCACCGCTTCCCTACTTCTGTCCTTCATCTTCAATACCTCGTCCTCATTGCTCCTTTTCCTTTATGAGGGTAGCTGAGCCCTCCTATCTTCACCACTTCCTTCAATACAGTGGGTGAGCTCTCTCTTCTCGGCCGCTCAGGTACTACCATCTTCCTTGACTTCTCTATCCTAAAAGTCACGGTTTCTAGCTCTGCTCTGTATCTAGAAACATGCTACGGCGTCGTAGCTCTACCTTATCTCCTCTCCGCCAAAATTGTCTATCCGCTAAACTGGCAGCTTCTTCTGTAGCTGCAGGACCCTGCTCCAACATAAAGGAAACCTAATTCATTTTTTAACGAGCTTGAAATATAAAATGAACTATGCTCAAGAATGATTTCATTTTTATGCAAGCTCGAAACCAAAAGGTAAACTATGCTTGGGGAGATCTATTTTATTTTTTAAACGAGCTTGACATAGAATGGGAATTTTGCTTAGGAAAAACTAACATGATGGTTAGAACTTGACATGATGGTCAGGTGCTATTTAATTTTTTAACGAGCTTGATAGAGAATGGGAACTTTGCTCAAGAAAAACTGACATGATGGTCAGGTGCTATTTCATTTTTTAACGAGCTTGACATAGAATGGGAACTTTGCTCAAGAAAAAATGACATGATGGTCAGAAGTTGGCATGATGGTCAAGTACTATTTCATTTTTTAATGAGCTTGACATAGAATGGGAACTTTGCTCAAAACATGGTTTCATTCTTATGCAAGCTTGAAACCAAAAGTGCAAACTATGCCCTAGACATGGTTTCATTTTTATGCAATCTTGAAACCAAAAGCATAAACTATGCTTAAGGAGTGGTTTTATTTTTTAACAAGCTTGAAACCAAAAGTAAACTATGCTCTAAACATGCTCCTACCAAACATGATATCCATAGGTTGGTAGGTTTCCCCCATTACATAAAATCTAGCGGCTTAGCTCCATTATGATGCCCATAGACTAGAGCCATACCCCCCCATTTTACCTATGATGGGAAGAAGCTAACTAGAAGAAGGGGACGGAACCACAAGAACATTCAACACATTTAGGGAAGTCTGATTACTAGGAGTAATGTGATGATTAGGTGTAACAAACGAAATCTGATCAACAGTCACCATCTCCCCATCATGGGGAAATGCATAACTCAAAAGAGTGTGTACACAACAGCCTTCATGGCGTAAACATAATCACGTCCAAGGAGCAGATTGAAATCTAAAGGACCTTGGACCACCATAACATCAATGCAAATATTTTTCCCTCCTAATGTAATAGGAAAACAAGGAAGGGTCCCTAAAGGTGCAGTAGGTCTACGATTAAAAGCCAGTATCTGATCAGTGGCTGGCACAAGATGAGGAGAACCTAAAGCTTGCCAAGCATTTGAGGATAGAATACTAACAGAAGCCCCTTCGTCAACAATAGTGCGAAGTATCTACCTAGCAGTAACATTCACAACTATCTGGAAAGGAACACTTGAATGAAGATGAGACTCTATTAGGTTACTCCAGTCAAAGGAAATAACCTCAGTACTTGTAGAGGGTTTTATCGAAACAGACAAAATTTCCTCTTGTTGAGAACAATCAGAATGAAGCATAAAAACTTTAGTCGGATTTGGTTCATTCTCTACTGGAAGAGAAGAAGAAGATGAATATTTGGTCAAAGAGACTGCTTTAGTCTTAACACACTCTATTAAAAGAGCGGGATCGGGTGGAAATGACATCGACTCGACCACTTCACTCTCCAAAGGAAGAGTGGGATCAATTACAAGTGAAACTAAATTGATCACTTGGTCAACCAGCGAGGAATCGAGGGATAACTTACTATCACTTGTTGGAATCACCTGTTGATGATTAGTAATATTTTACAACCATCATGAAGCTTCATCCATGCTTGGACAAAGAAAAGTATGATGCATAGCCTTGCAAATCAAACAAGGATACAAGAATTTACCCTTACGACCTTTTACCAATGGGTCACTGGTTAAGGGAGTATCGTCAACATGATGGTCAGAGGTTGATGACACAGATGGTTTGGACCTTTTAGACCACTCTTCTTGTACATGGGAGAGACCAGAACACTCCTTAAGAAGGTGGTCCCCCTTGCAAATCTTACAAGGGAACTTGGGTTTTTCGGGTGTTCTCTTAGAACGAGCACCATTAAGAGTAGATGGTTGTTGCTTTTTCTCTTTCTTATCCTTCTTCTTTTTACTCTTCCCTTTCTTCTTCTTCTTATCCACATGACTACTAACCATAGAGCTTTAGTCAAGCAAAGAATAAGAAAGAGATGAATCCACAACCGGTGAAGAAGGAGCAGGATTAGGTTGAGGTCGATCCTCTCTCGGAGGAGAGGTGACATTTGAGACATTAGGTGTAACAGGAATTACTGGATTAAAAATATAGACCGGTAATCCTATAGTTAATCCAAGAAAATTTAGAGTGGCAATAAAGGGAGGACCAATACCTTCATTTGGAGGAAATACAAAAGGTACACCTTGGAAAGGGACCTCTTGAGTGGTAGTCCCAGATGAGGATGCCATCTCTAAACTCTCTAATAACCCCCTAACTACCATGCATAAGAAAGTACTACTCAAACTAAAAGCAACAATCCAACATGTGAAAGGAGTGGATAAGAGTCAGGAATCTCATAGGACAGGCCAAAAGGATAACTCATATGGTTTGAAGATTCCTAAAAGGTTCTCCCGATATACGCAAGGTACGAGGGAGCTCAAATAGATAGTAGTGTTGTCTAATGCATAACCATACACAAGGGGCCTTCTTATATACAATCGAGTACATGAAGTACCTTTCTATATACCTCAAGGGTACGTGAAAGGCCATTCGATATACTGACGGTACGTAGGAGAACCATGCGAGTCCCAGGATGTAATGTGGACAAATAACGACAACTCCTACGCTTAATGACGCCTAAACACATCTCTAAATTATCACTCAAATTGCTCAAAGTTTTAACCTAGTACTACCGTTAATTTTATCTTGTGCGTTTAGGTGGAACCATGGAGTGAAAACTTGAAATTTAAAGAAGATGCACACTGATCTATATGATAATGCAAGTTTTCCTCTTCAATGAAATTCTACCTAAGATAGGGAGAGAGATTTACTTTTCTTCCCAAAAATGCACACCCAAATGCAAATGCAATTCTATCTTTTCAAAAGAAAATTGAAATATCAATGCACCCCAAACAATATTCAAAGAAAATAAAAAAGAGAGATCTAGAGAACATCTAACATAAATAAACCAGAAATGTTTCCTATCTTTTCATGCTCGAAAAAGACGCATAAAAACTCAATGGAAAGATGATTTCACTAACATTTCCAAACAAATCTAACTCTAATGCACGCAAAGCTGAAAATAGATGTTTCTTCTCAATGAAAGTAAGATCTAGAATTTCAAGCAATCATGCACAAAACAAGGAGAAAATCGTTTAACATGCTTGCGAATAAAGCAAAGGAGAGAGAAAACTAAAACTTCTCTTTGAAACAGAAAAGGAAACGAAGAACCAATCTTTCCTACCAAGCACCGAAAAAATCAGCATGCAAAAGGAAACGAGAATCACCCCAAGCAAAGAAAGACTCAAAACAACATGGATCACTCATGCATCCCAAGTCCAAAACAAACCAAAGCCTACACATGAAAATGTAATGTATATTTCCAATTCCAATGAATAATATCTACAGAAAAGAGCAAGAGGCTTCAAGCAAAGAAAATAATGAAAAATCTAATGCAAGAAACATAAACTCTCTTTGAATGCAGAAAGAAAACAACAATCAAAGCGACTGCAAAATACACAATTCATGGCCCCTCCCGGCTGTGAGGGAGCATCTTTTTCAAAAATACACTTCATTTCCATCAAAAAGTAAGCCAAAAAACACACAAAAATAAAAATATAAAGTCTGGAATAGGGCCTACTTGGCACTGCGCAAATGAAGCTACTGACAAGCGGTTTGCAAGAAGAATCGCTCCTTGCTCACTGGATTCAGACAAGAGTTACAGACTGAGGAAGATCAGAACAACGAATACACTGATTCCCTAGCGAAGTCGCCAGATTTGTTAGCTAGAATATTTGTTGAAGAAAATGGAGCCTGGATTCAGACAAAAGTTGCAGACTGAGGAAGATCAAAACAACTGATACACTAATTCCCTAGTGGAGTTGCCAGATTTGTTAGCTGGAATATTTCACCTCCTGTGGACAGCAAGGTGTTCCACTAGTCTGAATGGTTCAGATCCATAACAAATAGATCATAGATGCTAATAACTCTCCCTAGACGCTATAGATATCTGGAATACAAGGCTTTGATAGTCCACCTATGTACCTGCAATCAAGCTCAACACGAAATGAATCAAAGCAACCAGACTATGATCTACTAATCTATGCTAGTGACTAAGGAATCTAGCAACATATATATGCGAAATCACAACAACAACATCATATGTGGGACAGAAATCAACTTGCATTAGAAATATGAAGAAGTTTACAACCAAGCCTTAATGTTGACATGCATCTCCATGAAACCAGCTCTTCATCCCCAAAATCTCTGACTCTAGCTCTCTATGCTCTCTCCAAATGATCTTGGGCCAATAATCAATCCAACATCGTAACAATACCTTCAATGTTGTCCCCTCAACCATGGCTATGGGCTCATATTTATAGGGCTTTAATGGATAGAGATTGTTGAGAAATTAGTGGGTGAGGTGGCCTATAAGATCCTAGGATGAGGGATCTCGAGCTCAACCAACCCACAATAGTAGGGATAAGGCATTACACAAGGATTATCATCTAGAAGCCTCGAGAAACTTATCTTTTTCCCTTTTTACCCAGGGTACTGCGCTTCTCCTTCTATGACAGAGCGGTTCTGGTAATAACCGCCTATGGACCAAGGGAAATGGGCGATGGTACCGCTTGTGGACAACCGATGAAAGGTGGTGTGAGCAGGTGTACCACTCCTGGATAAACGTGCATGCACGATGCTGGGAATTTGTATGACATATTGATTAAAACCATTTAGTTTCCACTCTAGAAGTGGGAATTCAGGGCATGTAGGTATGTCAAATGTCTTATCACATGATGGTGACAGGATTTTGGTATAAGAAGAACAGATTAGTAGAATTACAGAGGCTGCAGCTAGAGAATCAAGTGTTGAAAAGTGAGAAAACTAACATTCAAGTGTCTTGTGAAACTCTAAGTGCAAAGAAGGTCCAGTTGCAAAACAAGGTAATTGAGTTAGAATCAGAGAAGGCTGCCACTGAATAAAGAGAGAAACAATATCAAATGTAGGTAGTAGTTTTGGAAGGACAGAATGCTTCATTGACAGCATCACTGAAAGATTATATGGAATAGAAGACAGATGTCCAACCTTTGAAGGAACATGTTCTAGCTCAAAGGAGGAAGATCCACCATTTGCAAATGTGTGTTGAGAAAGGAAGATGTAAGATTTTACAAATAGATAGCAGATTGGAAGAGATTTTGGACACTACGTCTTATTTTTTGGACAGATCTCAGGAGATTCTGGAGATTCTGACAGGAAGAATACTGTGGATAGAAACAAAAGAGGAACCTCCTGCAGAGCTAGCAGTTAAAGATCAGCAGATTTTAAAGCAGGATTATGATTTATTGGATTTTGCCATCAATATTGCGGAAGAATTCAAGAAAAATGTAAATAAAACAAAGGGATTATGTGTTGAATACTACAGAAGAGTGCTGGTCACATACAATAGATGCCAGGTTTCTGCAGAAAAAAGATTGGATGTGATACTAGAACATGAGTTGTTCATAGAACATCTACAGAACAGGTATAAGGAAGATGAGCAGGAGATCCAACAAGTCAAGGATCTATATGAACAGATTTTGAAGAATGTAGTGGCTCATCCAGTAGTAAGTATCCACTTACTAGAAGAACAGCTGCGCCTGAGTCCGGTGAGAATAGAAGTAGTTAAGAATCAGGCTGCTAAGTATGAGATAAATATCCATTTTCTTGAACCGTCCAATTTTGAAGGCATAGCAGCAGAGGCCCAGGCATGGAAAAAGTTCATAAATGACCAAGCGGGCCCCTCTTCATAAAGTTTCTATAAAATTTTGATTTAAAATGTAATATATTGTGTAAATTGTGAGCACTTACTACAAGACAATTTTTTGGGATTGAGAGGTTGGGGCAGGCCAAAGGTTTTTCTTTTTTGTATAAATATAGGAGAGTTTAGATGTAGAAGGGACTTCTTTCCCAAGCAATCTTTTAGAGTATATTGTAAGAAGAACTACTTCCTTTTCCAATAAAGACTTACAAGTTTCTACTGGAGAAAGTTTGGTGGAATGTTTCAAATGCTTTGCTATGGATCAGTTGAATGTGAACTATTTTGTTTTCATTTTACTTCCATTAACTATGAGATCATTCTAACTAATTGAGTTTTTGTTCATGTTATGAATTATCTTATAATTTATTCTGTGAAATTTCCACTTTGAGTAATAAAGGTTATCGGAAACAATAAGCTATCTTGTTGTTCATATTTCTATTAATGTTCATGTGTTTTGAAATAAGTAACAACTATCTGTAATTTTTCTTAATACATGCACAGAAATACATTACTCATTGATAACTCATAATTTTTCTCCCTCGGGATAGGTTAGTTAGTTGTAGTTCTTTTCTGGTTGTTTGTGATTTAGATGCGAGAGAAATAAGACAAGAGGTAAGAACCTGCACATCACATTGTGACACTCCTCGTTATCTCTATCAATTTGCATTTTTAGATAGGCACTTGCACATCATAACTTAAACAAAAAATACTAAATATATGGTGGACCAGGCTATAACCAGTAAAACCTTTTAATTTGTTACTTGAACTACGGTAGCCGGACCGTAAACCAGATGGATTCCCCATACCAAATAGTAATGGGATAGTTGGGAACGTTTATTGGGGAGAATCCCTAACCGTTGTTACCTACAATTTTCGAGGCCTCAACAGTTTTTGGCGCTAGAAGGAGGGCCACCAGTGCATGGCTGGCCGAGGAAGCTCACTTCCTCAAAATCACTCCACCGGTGATAGTTCTAAAAGTAGTTTGTTTCACAAATCCACTCCTGAAGATAAAGAGAAAGGGTATCTATATCCTGTAGATAACGAAGTGGTTGATGATTTAAGAAGAATCACAAGGTCGTATGTGAACAATATTGAAGGATTACCCATCATTTCTGTCTTTCCTAGAAGAGAGTATCAGAATAAATATTGCCCTAAATTAGAAGACTCAATGTTGATAGAAGATCTTGAAGAACTAGTAGAAGTAGCCTTACAAGAAGTTGACCAACCTTCGAATCAATTGGACCTAGATTGACCTTAATGTTCACCTTGTCGAACCCCTGTTCAGTCACCACCTCATTCTCCACTCAGAATCATGGCTAATGTAAATGCAAACAAACCACCTCCACTGCCTACTTGGAGAGCTAGGTCACCTTTAAATTTGCAACTCCCTTGCATGATTTGCCTCAAGATTTCAACAAGATGTTACCCAAGTTTTAACCAGGTGAAGGCATTTTGGTGGATAATCATTTACAGAGTTTTTACTTGGCTATAGAAGGATTACCAGTGGGGGAGCATGAAGATGTAGTGTGTAGATTGTTTCCCCACACTTTGAAGGAAAAGCAGCCTCATGGTATTTTTCACTTCCTGCAAATTCAATCATGGATTGGAACACATTTGAGAGAATGTTTAGAAGTAAATATGTAGTTCAAAAAAATCATGCAACCTTAATGAAGGGGTTATGTGCTCTAAAGAAAGAAAGAAAAGAAAAAGTACATGATTTCACTCAAAGATTTGTTGCTTACCTAAACAATTTTACTGCATTAAATAATCCATATGAAAATGCCCTGATAGAATACTATACCTCAACCCTTGGGCCTGATCTAGCCATGTTTTCCAAGAGATCAATGAGACCTACATTAGCAGAAACTTATGAAGAAGCTAAGAAGGTGGAGGCTGAGTTGTAAATCATAGAAAATTATCCTGTGCAGTCTAAAGAAAAGACTTTTGGAAGCAAGAAACCTTTATTATTGACTAAGCCTAAGGATGAGCGGTCAGAATATTTTGAAGGGATGTTGAAGATGATGCAAAAGTTATCCAATAGAGTGATAGATTTAGAGAAGTAAAAAGAGGCTCACAAATCATATAAGCCTTATTATAAGAAAAGGGAAGACAACAATCAACCTAAGCCTCCTCGACACAGTCCTTCAGCAATGAATTTAACTAATGTGGGCATGGATAATTTTTTTACTTTTCATCAACAGCCTCATTCTGAGAAGAATTGCCCCAAATGGATAAATTCTATGACACTGATAATGAATCAATTATTGGATTCCAAACTGATAGAAACTGGTAAGGAGGAAGAAAAATATAATCAATCTACAAAAAAACAAGAGGAGGATAATCTGGTTTTACAGGACTGTGTCTCAATGTTTGATACAGAAGAAGATTCTTTGAAACAAAAGGAATCATCAAAAACCAATGTGACAACAAGAAGTAAAAACTTGTTAAAAGAAGACAAGTCAATACTTCCTAAGATTAAGAAACTTCAAGAAAATATGAAAAGAATACAAAGGAACACTACAACTGTTAAAATACCTGAATTTACCATTTCAAGTCAAGATCCAAAGAAAATTAACATGCCTGTTAAGCCTGTTGAAGAAAAGATTGATAATGTCAAGAAGAATCTCAAAGAACCTGAGATAGGGTATGATATTGTGGAAGACATTAAAAAGGCTAAGGAAAATATCATATTTTTTTAAATGTGTAATGTACATCAGCAGAAAGAGAAATTGTTAAAAGCACTTGAAGTACCAGAAGAAGAGATTCCCATTCAAAACCAACCTGAAGAAGAGAATTGTGAAGCAAGTGTGGGAGGTAAGTCTAACTATAAAACCCCAGCATTTCTCCTAACTTTTGAGATTTTCAATTATAATGTTCACAACTATTTAGTAGACTCAGGGGCATCAGTCAACATTATGCCATGGTCATTTTGCAAGAAAATTAGTGGACAACCTAAACCATCTACTTGGAAGGTTATTCAATTAGATAGGACAACTGTGAAAGTAATAGGAGAAATGGAAGATGTTCTAACTCACTTATCTGCAGATGAGAGGGTATTTCAATACATTGACATTGTAGTAGCTAACATACCAGATGCTTATGGATTAGTTTTGAGTCGATATTGGGTGGAAAGGTTAGATGGATACTTTCCATCTGATTGGTCACATTTATGGTTGCCTTATAAGGGAAGTCCAAATTAAATAAAAGTTTTAAGAGAACCTCAAATGAAATACAATGTTACTCAGTTAGAAGGAAAGAATGAGCCAGTAAATTCTATGTTTGGAAATTACTTCATTGAATTGGAACCGGGAAATTACAAAGCTGAAGAAGCCAGCAGTACACCTGACACCCAGCCCAATCTCCTTCGATTTTTACGGGCTGATGAGATTGACTGTAAAATAGTCATTAGAGGAAATTTGGGGTCTAAAATGGGCCTTATAAGAAAATGCGCCAATAACAAATTTTGTGAGTTGGAATTCAAGAACCAATAGAATTTCAATAAAATGAGTCAACCATAATGGTTGAATTGACATATTTGTCATAAAAGAAAACTACTTTTTTTGTTCGTATTTTCGACATATCTCCATGTCTTTTTACTCAAATTTCAAGCAGGAGAGCCCGTTGGATGTGGAATTTAATTCCACATCCAACGAGTACACACACTGCATACTTTTGACGGACCCCACTACCCCAAAAACAAGAAATACTTGAAAAAACGTGACGATGACATCATCATCACATTTTTCAGGTATTTCTTATTTTTGGGGTAGCAGGGTCCATCAAAAGTATGCAGTGTGAGTACTCGTTGGATGCGGAATTAAATTCTACATCCAACAAGCTCTTCCACTCAAAATTTGAGTAAATACATAGGGAGATATGTCAAAAATACGAACACAAGAAGTAGTTTTTTTCATTCTTCCTCCAAAATGAAAAAAGTATTATTTTATTATTTTAACTATTATTTTATTATTTTAACTATTATTTTATTATTTTCCTTAGGAGGCCCATTTTAGACCCCAAATTTCCTCTAATGAGATTTAGTTTCAAATGTAGTTTTTAATTCAAGTTCAGTAGAAGTAGATAGTTTTTGGGCCCTATATTTTGATGGATCTAAAACATTGGGAGGATCAGGAGCTGGCTATGTCCTGATTGATCCAAGAAAAAATAAACATTTTCTTTCTTGTAGATTAGAATTCAAATTTACAAATAATACAGCCAAGTATGAAGCACTAGTTCAGGGTCTGAAAAAGGCAATAGAACTGAAAGTGGAAAATATGAAAGTATATGGAGACTCTGAAATTGTTGTTAAGCAAATTCGAAATAAGATACACTGTATTTCACCACATTTAAAATCCTATCAAAATGAATTTTGGGATTTTCTTATAAATTTTAATGCATTCAATATTGTGTCCATTCCTAGATTAAAGATTGCAGCAGCTGATCTACTGGCTACCTCAACTGCAAGGCTAGTACCTTCTAATAGTAGATGCTCTATTGAACTACTTTTTAGTCCTTCTGTTCTGGATATGATCACCAATCTACGAGTTTGTGACGATGATCAACAAATTTTGGGGTGCTTGATGAATGATGAGACTTTTAAAGGAGCAATAATAGATGATGAAGAACATCAAGCAGAATTAAAATTTGGGAATTTTATTCCTAAGGGACTCAGGACCCTGGAACGAATGTTTGACTTAAACAACAAGTTCAGAAAGCTAGAAAATGTCAAGACTCATAGCTCATCTTTGGAATTTGAGCTAATAAAATTGGGGACTAAAGTTGAACCTAGATATGTAAATTTGGCAAAGTGTTGTTGTCCGGGCGAGAGGAGTAAGTTCATTAGTATGTTGAAACAATACAAAGATGTGTTTGCTTGGACATATGAGGAGCTTAAAACATATGACACAAATATTATACAACATTTCACCCCAATTAAAGCTGGAGTCAAGCCTTACCAACAGCCTTTGAGGAAGATGCATCCAAAGCTGGAACCTTTAATTCAGAGTGAAGTGAAAAAATTGTTGGATGCTAAAATTATATTCAAAGTTAGACATTCGGAATGGGATTTGAATTTGGTGCTAGTAAGGAAAAAATCTGGAGAAATCAGGCTCTGTGTAGATTTCAGAAACCTCAATCATGCGTCGAATAAAGATAACTATCCAGTCCCACCCATGGAGAAAATATTGCAGATGGTTTCAGGTTCTAAATTATTTTCAATATTAGATGGATTCTCTTGCTACAATCAAGCATTAGTAGCTGAAGAGGACAGGATTAAAACCACATTCAGAACCAAGTGGGGAACTTTTGCTTACAGAAGAATGCCCTTTGGACTCATAAATGCTGGAGATACTTTTCGGAGGGCCATGGATATAGCTTTCCATGGTCTGATTGGTTGTAGTGTTGTGATATATCTCAATGATGTCACAATATTTTGAAAAAAGAGAGAGAAGCATGCATTCCATCTGAAAAAAATTTCGAGCGTTGTCAAAAGTATGGAATTTCACTGAATCCTAAGAAATGCGTGTTTGCAGTCATATAAGGAAAGCTAATGGGTCACGTTATTTCTAAGAAAGGGATATCCATAGACCCATAAATGATTAAAGCCATAGAATAGATCCCTTTACCCCATAACAAAAAAGGTATGCAATCATTCATGGGGACAATTAATTTTGTGCGAAGGTTTGTACCATATTTTGCTCAAATTGTCAAACCTTTGCAGCAAATGGTTAAACAAAGTGTACAATTTAAATGGAATGATGTGGAAAGGAACACATTCAGTAAGTTAAAAACATCTATTGCTCATGCACCATCACTCAAAAGTCTGAATTTCAAAAAATATTTTATTCTGTACACTTTTGCATCCGATGATTCATTGGCAGCAACGCTTATGTAGAAGGAGGATGAGGGAGATGAGTACCCCATATCATTTATGAGCACTGGTATACAAGGAACTAAATTGAATTATCCAGCTGTTGATAAACAAGCTTATGTAGTTTTCATAGCGGTAAAGCAATACAGGCAATACATACTTAAGAACCATACTAAGGTAATAGTTCCACACGCAGCTGTAAGATATATTTTTGTACTAAAGGAATTAGGAGAAAGAAGAGGCAATTGGGTAACAGCCTTACAAGAATATGATCTTGAGTTCAAACCAGCATCCATAGTAAAAGGGCAGGGATTTTGTAAACTAATGGCCAAAGGTAAACACAATGAAGAAAACAGTTGGGACAATGAAGTTGAGTTACATATGGTGGATGTATGTCCTCTATTCACAGCTCCAGACTCCTCGTACCGAGACCTAGTTCATTATCTTCAAGAAGGATATTTTCCAGAATATTGGAATTCCAAACAATGAAGAGAATTACGCCTTAAATCAGCTTCATATTAGATCATTGATGGAGTATTATTCAGAAATAATTATGATGGAGTTTTTCTCAAATTCTTAGAGCAAGAAGATGCAAAGAAGGTCATAACAGAATTGCATGACGGGCTTGCTGAAGGTCATTTTTCCGAAGATGCAATAGCCCATAAGATTCTTAGCACTGGGTATAACTGGCCTACACTGTTTAAAGGTGCTCATGCTCATGTCAGAAAGTGTGATGTTTTTCAAAGAGGTGGTGGAAGACAAGCTAAAGCAAATATCAACCCAAATTCTTCCTTGCAGCACAAATACATTTTGACGGCAACTGACTACTTCACTAGATGGGTCGAGGCCATTTCGTTACGCAAAGTGAATGAAGATTCAGTCATGTATTTCTTACAAGATCACATTATAAATAGGTTTGGGGTTCCAATTTCCCTGGTTTTTTATAATGCCACTTACTTTTCTTCTATTAGATTAACTTCATTTGCGAATGAAAGAGGAATCAAGTTGCATTATTCTGCAAACTATTACCCAGAAGGAAATGGTTTGGTAGAATCTACAAATAAGAATTTGATTAGAATTCTAAAGAAAACCGTGATAGAAAATCAGAGAAATTGGAACTTAGCGTTACCTAATGCTATTTGGGTTGATAGAGTCACGTCTAAGAATTCCTTAGGTGTGTCACCATACACTCTTGTTTATGGAAAAGAAGCTATTTTTCCTCCCAACATTCTGTTACCATCTTCCATAATAGCTTAGGAATCTAGAGGTACCGATAATGAAATCCTACAGATTCGAATCTATAATATTTTGAAGTTGGAAGAGTCTAGATCCAAAGCCAAAGAACAATTTAAGCATCAACAGGAAGCAGTGAAGCATTGGTTTGATAAGCATAAGGCCGGGAACAAGGAATTCGAAGTAGGAGATCTGGTTCTTAAGTGGGATCATCCGCATGATGAAAAGGGTAAGCACACTAAGTTTCAACAATTATGGGTAGGCCATTTTCAAATTGTAGCCAAGCTTGGCCCCTCAATTTACAAATTGCAAGACCTACAGGGTGGGAAGAGAACTTACTAGTTAATGGTTTAGTTCTCAAACCTTATTTTTCTTGATTTTATTTCTTGGTTATCTTGTACATAAATAAACTGATTGGTTTGTTTTATTTTTTATTTATTTTGTTTTGTTTGTTTAGTTAGGGTTTGTTTGATTTTAATAAAAAGCACAACTTTTGCTTGCATGGAGTTCATTAGAATTCTAGATTAACTAAAATCCTTGATTATAAGACTATGTACTACTAATTTATTTAAAAGAACTTCTTCTAGTTTAGCAGTTTTCCTAAATGGCTATGAACACATTGAAGTCCTACTTAATCCTTGTAAAATAACTCAGGATCAAAAGGTCTAGAATACTATTTCGAGGCTCCATACATTTCACATTAAAAATTTCTTGCGGGGTGACAACAAAAGACCCATGGAGAGGAGGCATGGTAAACAATATATTATATTTAAATGATCCCATGCTAGGAATTGAAAGCCAAAAGGAAAATAAGAGTCAAAATATACTAAGAAAGTAATATGTATCAAAACAAGTACTGAACCATATTAGTACAAGATTCTCAAAGTTCTTCTTTGTCCATGAGCTGAAAATTAAATACATCTCTCACACAAAAGGACACTATGGATAGAGGAGCCTGAATTAAAAATTTTAGAAAGAAGGAAAAAAGGAGGACTCAAAAGAAAGGACAAAAGTACAAAAGCATAAAAGTGCAAAATGGCATGGGAATGAGGAACAAACAAATATTTCTGCTTACCATATGTTACAATCCTGTGGTGTCTAAGCTGGTAGCTACCCAAAGGCAGAGGTAACAAATGAAACTCATATTCCTGACCTCAAAAGAGTTATCTGGACTTTGAAATCTTGTTTTCCATTTTACCTAAATTGGACTATAATTAATGATTAAAGTGCATACATTTGCCATTTGGAAAATAATACATCTAGAAGAATTCAACATGTTGGTTTTTATTGTCAAAACAGTATGTTACTTAAAGAAGAAATTGTCTAGAGATCTGTGTTCACCAGGTAGTTGCCAATTTTTATCTAGCCTGGGATTGTTTGTTTTCCTAAGATCTGTCTTTCCTCTGCTATAAATTTTGATCTTTTGAAGTTAGAAGTAAGGCTAGCTATTTTTCTTTCATTTCAGGATTTGAATAATCTGGCACTGCTGTTGTCTAGCCAATGCATAAAAGACTATGGAGTTTTGTTTTATCTTTCAAAGCTTAACATTTGAATCTTGATGATTTCCTTTAATTTTGGGAGTTTATTGATGAGTGAGTCGAGGCATTAGTATTCTACGTCATCGCCATTTCAGAGGGAAAATAGTGAAAATCTTGATGGACAGTTCTTTTTCTCACTGAATCAGTGGCCTTTATCTTTCTGGTTTTATTGTTCAAACCTTTTGATTCTCGATGACTTTGATTTTTCACTGTCGAAAAGTTTTTTGACAACGGTCGGAGGTTTAGTCCTCTATGACACCGAAGTTTCATAGGGCTTGTCATTTATGTCGCTGACACTATGAAGAGTATTGTGGTTTGAAGTTCTAATTTTTTAGTGGTTAGTCCTTCCGCTCACCGGTTCCGATGTAGTTATAGGTTAGTCTTCTTGACCTCCGATGCTTAACCATTGCGACTTTAGTGCTTGGCATAGCCGACACTACGACAGCGTTGAGGTTTGAATTGCCGACACTGTAGAGATGTTGAGGTTTGAGTCACTGACACATAGTGTTTAGATCTTCTGATCGTTGATGAGTTCTATGTTATCGCAGAACCTGTAGTTAGTTTGTTTCCCACCATTACGGCTGCCTATGGAACTATCCACCCGTAGCATGTAGATTTTCTGATGCTGACAGAGTTGGAGTCTGCTGACCTTTAGCCTAGAGTTTCCAATCGTTGACGATTTTATTTTGTCACGGGACCCGTAGTCTATTTATAGCCCATCGTTGCGGCTGTTAATAGGAATATTCTCCCGATGTCTAATGCTTTTAACCGTCGATAAGGTTTTCTCCAGCCAATTCTTTAACCAAGGGTTTATATAAGAGGTGGAAAATTATTTTATTATTTATCATTGTGGAAACTCACGTCTGGTCCAGTTCTTGTTGATTGAACTATTTAGCATGCCCATCTGTATGGATTTCATTCGATTGTCATGCTGTCGTGGAGGTTTCGGGTCATCTCACCAACTGCACAACGTTTTTCCAGGTAGGACAACCATGATTTCTTCTTTTTGATTTTATTGGTTGTTTTGAGAACCATGGTCGTCCATGGTTAGGTTTTCCCATAGATTGTGTCGTTTTCCGTTAGAAAAATATTTATCCTTGTGGTATGCTTATTGTCGTAAGGTAGAATAACTAGTTTGACATTTTTCTTTGGCGGTTGGGGTTTTTGAACTTGTGTTTTTGAGCCATTATGTTTGTTTTATTCTAGTCTAAAAGATTGAGGGGTTGGTGCAGACAACCATTATGCTCTCTGCACCACCCATTTTTTGGGTTGTTCATGGCCATCTGGGGGGGTTTAAATTTTCGTATGTGCTTACCATATTTTCATGGGGTGATGGAGGTTTTGATTTTTGTTCGAGTTGGGGATTTCAACGATTGGGATCAGTATAGGGTCTATAGGTTTGAGGTTTAATAGTAGCAACAATGCGGTCCACATTTTATTGAGGAGTTATATTATTTTGAATACAATCTAGATTAAATGATGAGTTTTTCTATCAGGGTTTTGTTTTTAGTTGCAGACGGTGGACTTAGAGGATTTTAAGACACAACTTGTAGGAGTTTCTTTTTCCTTGTCATTTTCTTTTATGCATTAATACTCTGTATAGTTTATTTGCTAGAATGCATATGGAAGAGGTAAATAGGTTAATACAGTTTTTCTTCATTACTAAAACACTTACTAAAAGCTCAAATGGTCTAAGAACATACTGTGTTTATGACAGGGTGATTGTTGCAAAGAAGATATGTCTAAAAGACAAAAGAAGAAGGCTCCAGTTGTGGAAGGAGAACCAAAGTTTGAAATCATCACCAAGGTTGAATAAATATATGAAGATACCAAAGCTATCACAAAGGTTGAACCGGATTATAAATGGGGGGAAATACACAGGATTATTGCAAATCAGAATGTGCCTGATGCAGGATTTGAAGAACTGACTATTTATGCAAACATCGAGAAATCGACTCTTATGAAGGTAGCCACAAGACCTGACTTGTTCCCATGCTCAGAGGTGATCAGCTAGATTCTTCCTAGGGCAGATGTAACTACCATGATCCTTGAAAATACTGCTAAATCGGGATATGTTGCATACAACCCTGCTTATGTCTCCATGGCATATCATCTACCTCCTCTTCAGATTTACCTAACAGAAAGCTGGTTGAAAGAGACATATTTGGACCTGGTTGAAACAGTTAAAAGAATGATGATATGAGGGAAGAAATTTAGAACCAGGCCCTTAGGAGAATATGATACATCCACTCTTCGGACTCCCTTTTAAATTTGATCACATAGATCTATAAACAAATACACAACTCACAAAGTGGATCTCACAATTTACTCAGCAATTAAAGAATGAAACAGTGCAAAAAGGCTTGCAGCTATGAATGCTTTCATTAATCAAAAAGTAATCCAATGATAATTACAATGAAGTAAAATGGCTTTAATAGCCACAAGAAATCTGAATCCACATGAGGAAGTTCGAATTGATTAGACTCTACTTGACTATAGGTAACCAAGACCTTGTCTAAATCACTATCAGAGGACTCAGTAGTTAACTGACCTTGTCTAAACCATAACCGAAGTTCATCGGAGCTCTAAAACACAACTCAAGTGTTACATTCATTGTTTACTAAGGTTAACTGACTGTGGTAGGTGAGAAATGTGCCCCACATGTGTTCAGTCAAGTAAACCTAGTGCTAACTGAATGTAGAGGACTAGAATTGAATGTAACTGACTCCTAAATTAGCTTGACTAGTCATCAACTGAAGTGAACTGACCTTGGTTGGTTTCGGCACTCCCCTTGGCTTCCTAAATTGTGGGGATTGGTCTAGGAGGCTCCTAAACTGATGCAATCAAGTGAAATCAGTGGAAGTGAGCCTCAATTAGTGTTCCCCACACTTTAGTAACTGAAACATGTGCCCCAATTAGGCCAAGTGGACCCAATGGTGTTAATGACTATAAATAGACTGGATGGACTCCCGATTTAGACATGACTCCCAATTTAGACATATGACCAAATTTGGACAAGGGAGGATTAATATTCCTAACACCCCCCCTGAATGCTAACTTGGACAAACTGTGGGCCCTGGTAACTAAGACCATAGGTCACCCATTACATCAAGTAAAATAAAGTAACTGCTTAATACAAGGAGCTAGGGAAAAAACCACATGGGAAAAAATCCCTCCCTTTAGCTAAGTAGGTAGAATCAAGTCTCAAGTTTGAAAAACTTGAAAATATGTTGCTACAATCTTCATCTTTGTGAGGTAGTGAAGCAGCATGCATGGTGTGCTGTGCACAGGTATTCTGGGGCCTGGCATGTAGACTTCTCCTTCTTCTCCAAAAATGATGATGGGAGGAAGGAGGAATGTAACCTTTGTCTCTTGTTGAATGAAGAGGTGTATGATCATATCCATTCTTCTAAATGTAGTAAGACTAAAACTTTTCCACATTGCATCTTATAGGAAGTCTATTGCATCTCCCTGAAGGAGGTAAAATAGAATGACATAGCGCAAGAGTCTTTCCTTTCTAAGTGTCAGGTGAGTTTCCAGTCATCTTCCTAGCTTCCAGTTTGGAAGTAGGGACTGAATCTAGATCTAAGTCACCCTGAATCTCAAGGTCATAAACTGATATAGATGGATCTACAATACTAGTAGAAGCTATAAAAGAAGTAGATGCAATGATTTTACCTTCCCTTGCAAGTGGCTGCTGAGAGTGCACTGGTTCTAAAGGAGCCATGAAATGTGAGAACTCATATGCTTTTGAAGCATAATTTGCAGTTGCATTTGCTATGATGCTCCCAATAGAGATATCTGTGATCTCCACTAAGTCAGGACCAAAGATCACTCGCTTTGGAGATCCAGTATGGGTGATCTGATAGACAAATAACAGGTTTGAAGCTAGGGAGGGAACAAATAGCACATATTTGAACCTTCCATGTTCAAGTTGGATAGAGCCCTTTCCTTTTGTTTTGACTTTACTGCTATTGCCCATCTGAATACTAGGACCATCAAAGGACTGAAAAGAAGAGAATGATTCTTTGGATGCAGCCATATGGTTGGAAGCTCCAGAATCAATGAGGAAGACAGGTGCTGATGTGCAGCAGGCTTTCAGTGCATGTCATTTCCTTTGGTATTCTTCTTCTTCTTCTTTATATTCTTCCTTCCTTGTGCTAGTAGGTACATAAATGTTGTGCAGAGCCATTTCATCAAGTTGTCTTCTCATACAGGAGCTTTCTAAATGGAAGCCTCTTCCACAGTAAGAGCAGAGGACCTTGCCTTTGCCATTCTTCTTGCTTCTCTTTGAACCTGAAGGTTATTTTGACTACTCTTTCTTCACAGGGGACTCATCTCTTTGCTTTCCTTTGTCATTCGCTACCTTATCTCCTCTTGTAACTAGAGCTAGATCTTTGCGAGATCGAATGATCCCCATTTGGATCAATTTATCATTCTCAGAAATAAGAGATTGGATGAAGGCATTAAGAGTGGGCATCTTCCAATTTGGAGTAGTGATCCTTACTATTTGGAAGGTGGATACAAAGACTGAGTAGTCTGCATTGAGCTTTGTGAGAATGGCAAGGATGAGATGATCTTCATCCTTCTTCACTTTGCATTGCTTCAACTGATATATTAGGTTCTTGAACTTTGAGAAGAATTCATTTAGAGATTCGAAATTGGATGGATTGAGAGTAATTAGATCATTTTCTAGTTAATGGATCCTCATCTCATCATGCTTATCAAATAAGGAATCAAGCTTGTCCCAAACCTCCTTTGGAGTGTCCAAGTCTTGGATGTGAAATAGAAGATCTCTAGAGACTGAGGAGAGCATGAGTCCATGGGCTTCATCAAGCCTGTTTATGTACTTAGCTTTGTCTTTATCTGATTCTGGCTCTTCCTCTGTTTCTTCTATGAGTCTGAAGAGATGCTTGGTGTGGAGCAATACTCTCATGTCATCCTTCCAGTGGTGATAGTTGAAGGGAGTGAGAAGCTCCACTGGATGAGCCATTTTGAATGTAATAAGAAATACTGAGCTGCTGTAGCGAATGCAGTGAGAAGAAGAGGTTGCTTGTAGTGAATGCTGTAAGAAAAGCTAATAACCTATCACACAATCAAACATACAAAGTAAGGTCGACAGTCTGCACTTTTGGAATTTCCTTCACACCCAGTATAGTTGATAAAGCAAGCTTGATCAACAATTTCCTAACTTGGGATATTAAGTGGTAAATTCTCTGCTTCTGGTGCAGTACTGGAAGGAGAAATTTGCCCAAAAAAAATGATCCGGTTGGAGATCTGAGGAGGGGAGGAGTCTTGTCCACCAAGGCTCTGATACCATGTAAATTTGAGCACATAGATCTGTAGACAAATACACAACTCACAAAGTGGATCTCACAATTTACTCAGCAATTGAAGAATGAAACAGTGCAAAAAAGGCTTGCAACTGTGAATGATTTCATTAATCAAAAAGTAATCCGATGATAATTACAATGAAGTAAAATGGCATTAATAGCCACAAGCAATTCGAATCCACATGAGGAAGTTCAAATTGATTAGACTCTACTTGACTGTAGGTAACCAAGACCTTGTCTAAATCACTATCGGAGGACTCAGTAGTTAACTGACCTTGTCTAAACCATAACCGGAGTTCATCGGAGCTCTAAAACACAACTCAAGTGTTACATTCAGTGTTGACTAAGGTTAACTGACTGTGGTAGGTGAGAAATGTGCCCCACATGTGTTCAGTCAAGTAAACCTAGTGCTAACTGAATGTAGAGGACTAGAACTAAATGTAACTGACTCCTAACTTAGCTTGACTAGTCATCAACTGAAGTGAACTGACCTTGGTTGGTTTTGGCACTCCCAGTGGCTTCCTAAATTGTAGGGATTGGTCTAGGAGGCTCCTAAACGGATGCAATCAATTGCAATCAGTGGCAGTGAGCCTCAATTAGTTTTCCCCACACTTTAGTAACTGAAACATTTTCCCCAATTAGGCCAAGTGGACCCAATGGTGTTAATGACTATAAATAGACTGGATGGACTCCCAATTTAGACATATGAACAAATTTGGACAAGGGAGGATTAATAATCCTAACATCCCTATAGATTTATTGCACTGATGCTGAGTACAAGTTTTGAGAGAGCTCATGGAAAAAGCTTCAAATTGGGATGGATACCAATTATTTTCTATATGGCCACTCAAGGAACCATATTCAATTGGGCAAACATAGTCTCCAATAGCCTCTCAGCATGCATATCTTCAGCTTTGGGAGGGGTGTCACAGAAGAAGTCAGAGTTCTACATGAGCTCTATTTTAGTTGAATGTATACTATGTACCCAATATTTTCCCACCTTGAGGTGTAATTGGGATAGGGATAGGACCCCTGTATACACTACATATAAATTATTTTGGGCACACAAATACTATATCTGCTACAGAGAAATATGTGAACACTTCAGCATGCCTTTGTACACTCTAATTTTCTTGACAAAATGAAACTGCATGTCCAAAGAAGCGTTCAAAGTCATTGAAGAATATGGAAGTTATTATTTGACTGAGGAAGGAATGTATATCACAATGTATGGTGGCTCTAGGGAACCTTCTCTGCTCCCTAAATATGCCACTGATTATGTGCTACATAAAGAGGCAGTAAGGCAGGTATGAATTAATGGTTTGGGAAGTTTATTTTTCGAACATAAGAAGGTAGCATATCCTACCATACCTTTCTGGCTGGGGAGTTATAAGTTTTCAAAGGTAAAACATACTACAGAATTCGTGCAAGAGCTGGAGCACTTCCATTTTGGTGAGATGAACTTTCACAGGAATGACTCCCAAAATAAGGTTTCATATCACTGCAAAGAGGCAAATATTCACTTCGAATACACCAACTTTTGGGACAAGGACGAGGAAATATTTAGAAATGCAAGAAACATGACTGCCTTAAACAAGAGATTTATACAGAAAATCACTACTTTAGGTGGAAAAGCCAAAACTGCACAGAAGACTAAGACAGCTGAAGAAGAAGAGGCCAGAAAGAGGAAAGAAGATGCTAGAAGGCTAGCACAAGAGGCAGAAAGTGGATGAAGAAAGAAGAAGAAGAAAGAAAGAGAGTTGTAGAGGAAGGAGCAAAGAAGGAAGAGGAGGAGAGAAAGAGGAAGGACGAACCAAAGATAAAGAAAAGACAAGAAGAAAGTGAAGGTCTGATATTATCAAGATCTAAAAAAAACAACAGACCACTGAGCAGATGGATACATTGAGGGGATATGATCATATAGATTAAGGGCTTGGACAAGATAATTCTGATCCCCAGGAGCCTACTGCAACTTCTGGTAGCACTCAAGGGCAAGTTGTATTTGCTAGAATGAATTTGATAACTTTCATGCAGAAAGAAGGAGAAGAGGTCCTTGATTTCAGCACCATTTTCTATGACAAGGAAAAGAAAGGGATTGTTAAAAGGACCGAGAAAAAGGTTGAAACAGGAGGACAATCAGGAAAAATGATAACTAACAAGACTTTGGTGTATGGGACAGATGGAGATCCAAGATTGACAGCAAGAGCTGGAGTGGTGCTAACCCAAGCTACTGAAGATAATGTAGATACGCTGATGACGGATCTTGAGCAATATAAAAGGAATGCAGCTCAATTAAAAGAAACACTGAAGAAAGAGAGAGATGAAGGTCATAAGTTGAAGAGGAAATTTGAGGACATGCAGAATGAAGTGAGGACTTCAAAGACAGAACTCGAGACTCTGCAAGCCAATGAGGAGGCTTTAGAAGTTTATGTGGAGAAAACAGAAAAGGATGCTCAGAACAGCTTAGTAGAATTACAGAGGCTACAGCTAGAGCATCAAGTGTTGAAAAGTGAGGAAACTGACCTTCAAGTGTCTTACGAAACTCTAAGTGCAGAGAAGGTCTAGTTGCAAAACAAGGTAATTGAGTTAGAATCAGAGAAGGTTGCCACTGAAGAAAGAGAGAAACAATATCAAATGTAGGTAGCAGTTTTGGAAGGACAGAATGTTGCATTGAGAGCATCACTGAAAGATGCTATGGAATAGAAGACATATGTCCAACCTTTGAAGGAACATGTTCTAGCTCAAAGGAGGAAGATCCACCATTTGCAAATGTGTGTTGAGGAAGGAAGATGTAAGATTTTACAAATAGATATCAGATTGGAAGAGATTTTGGATACTATGTCTTATTTTTTGGACAGATCTCAGGATATTCTAAAGATTCTGACAGGAAGAATAGTGTGGATAGAAACAAATAAGGAACCTCCTATAGAGATACCAGTTAAAGATCAGTAGATTTTAAAGCAGGATTATGATTTATTGAAGTTTGCCATCAATATTGCGGAAGAATTCAAGAAAACTGTAAAGAAAACAAAGGGATTATGTGCTGAATACTATAGAAGAGTGCTGGTCACATACAATAGATGCTAGTTTTCCATAGAAAAAAGATTGGATACGATACTAGAACATGAGTTGTTCATAGAACATCTACAAAACAGGTATCAGGAAGATGAGCAGGAGATCCAACAAGTCAAGGATTTAGATGAACAGATTCTAAAGAATGCAGTGGCTCATGCAGCAGTAATTATCCACTTACTAGAAGAACAGTTGTGCCTGAGTCCAGCGAGAATAGAAGTAGTTAAGAATCGGGCTGCTAAGTATGAGATAAATATCCATTTTCTTGAACCCTCTGATTTTGAAGGCATAGCAGTAGAGACCCAGGCATGGAAAAATTTCAAAAATGACAAAGAGGGCCCCTCTTCATAAAGTGTTCTATAAAATTTTGATTTAAAATGTAATATATTGTATAAATTATGAGCTCTTACTACAAGACAAAATTTTGGGATTGAGAGGTTGGGGAAGCCCAAAAGTCATTGAGGGGTAGCCCAAAGGTTTTTCTTTTTTGTATAAATATAGGAGAGTTTAGATGTAGAAGGGACTTATTTCCCAAGCAATTTTTGAGAGTATATTGTAAGAAGAACTACTTCCTTTTGCAATAAAGAATTACAAGTTTCTGCTGCAGAACGTTTGGTGGAATGTTTCAAATGCTTTTCTATGGATCAGTTGAATGTGAACTATTTCGTTTTCAGATTATGTCCATTAACTGTGAGATCATTCTAACTCATTGAATTTCTATTCATGTTATTAATTTTCTTATAGTTTATTCTATGAAATTTCCGCTATAAGTAATGAAGGTTATCATAAAGAATAAGCTATCTTGTTGTTCATATTTCTACTAATGTTCATGTGTTCTGAAATAAGTAACAACTATCTGTAATTTTACTTAATACATGCATAGAAATACATTACTCATTGATAACTCATAATTTTTCTCCCTGGGGATAGGTTAGTTAGTTGCAGTTATTTTCTGGTTGTTTGTGATTTAGATGCGAGAGAGGTAAGATGAGAGGTAAGAACCTACGCATCACATTGTGACACTCCTTTTTATCTCTATCAATTTCCATTTTTAGACAGGAACTTGCACATCATAACTTAAAAACAAAAGACTAAATATATGGTGGACCAAGCCATAACCGGCAAAACCTTTTAATTTGTTACTTGACCTACGATAGCCAGACCGTAAACTGGATGGATTCCCCATACCAAATAGTAATGGGCTAGTTGGGAACGTTTATTGGCAAGAATCCCTAACTGTTGTTACCTACAATTTTCCAGGAATCAACATTTTTTAGCGCTAGAAGGAGGGCCACTAGTGCATGGCTGGCCAAGGAAGCTCACTTCCTCAAAACCACTCCATCGGTGATAGTTCTGAAAGTAGTTTGTTTCACAAATCCACTCCTAAAGATAAAGAGAAAGGGTATTTGTATCCTGTAGAAAACGAAGTGGTTGATGATTTAAGGAGAATCACTAGGGCATATGCGAAAAAGATTGGAGGATTAACTATCATTTCTGTATTGCCTAAAAGAGAGTATTATAATAAAGATCACCCTAAATTAGAAGACTCAATGTTGGTAGAATATCTTGAAGAACTAGTAGAAGTAGCCTTACAAGAAGTTGACCAACCTTTGAATCAATTGGACCCAGATTCACCTTACTGTTTACCTTGTCGGACCCCTATTCAGTCACCACCTCATTTTCCCCTCAGAATCATGGCTAATGTAAATGCAATCCAACCACCTCCACCGCCTGCTCAGAGAGCTAGATCGCCTTTAAATTTGACACCTCCCTTGCATGATTTGCCTCAAGCTTTCGACAACATGTTACCCAAGTTTTAACCAGGTGAAGGAATTTTGGTGGATGATCATTTACATAGTTTTTACTTGGCTATAGAAGGATTACGAGCAGCGGAGCATGAAGATGTAGTGTGTATATTGTTTCCCCACACTCTGAAAGGAAAAGCAGCCTCATGGTATTTTTCACTTCCTACAAATTCAATCACAGATTGGAACACATTTGAGAGAATGTTTAGAAGTAAATATGCAGTTTAGAAAACTCATGCAGCCTTAATGAAGGGGTTATGTGCCCTAAAGAAAGAAAGAAAAGAAAAACTACATGATTCCACTCAAAGATTTGCTTCTTACCTAAACAATTTTACTGCATTAAAGAAGCCATCTAAAAATGCCCTGATAGAATACTATACCTCTACCCTTGGGCCTGATCTAGCCATGTTTTCCAAGAGATCAATGAGACATACATTAGCAAAAACTTATGAAGAAGCTGAGAAGGTGGAGGATGAGTTGGAAAGCATAGAAAATTATCCTATGGAGTCAGAAGAAAATACTTTTGGAAGCAAGAAACCTTTATTACTAACTAATCCTAAGGATAAGCGCTCACAAGATTTTGAAGGGATGTTGAAGATGATGCAAAAGTTATCCAACAGAGTGATAGATTTAGAGAAGGAAATAGAGGCTCACAAATCTTATAATCCTTATTATAAGAAAAGGGAAGACAACAGTCAACCTAAGCCTCCTCCACACAGTCCTTCAACAATGAATTTAACTGATGTGGGCATGGATAATTTTTGTACTTTTCATCAATAGCCTCATTCTGAGAAGAATTACCCCAATGGATAAATTCTATGACACTGGTAATGAATCAATTATTGGATTCCAAACTGACAGAAACTGGTAAGGAGGAAGAAAAAGATAATCAATCTAGAGAAAAGAAAGAGGAGGATACTCTGGTTTTATGGGACTGTTTTTCAATGTTTGATATAGAAGAAGGTTCTTTGAGACAAGAGGAAACATCAGAAACCAATGTGACAACAAGAAGTCAAAACTTGTTAAAAGAAGACAATTCAATACTTCCTAAGATTAAGAAACTTCAAGAAAATATGAAAAAAATACAAAGGAACACTACAACTATTAAAATACCTGAATTTACCATTTCAAGTCAAGATCCAAAGAAAATTAACATGCCTATTAAGCCTGTTGAAGACAAGATTGATAATGTCAAAAAGAATCTCAAAGAACCTGAGATGGGTTATGATATTGTGGAAGACATTAAAAAGGCTAAGGCAAATATCTCCTTGTTTTAAATGTGTAATGTACCTCAGTAAAAAGATAAATTGTTAAAAGCACTTGAAGTACCAAAAGAAGAGCTTCCCACTGACAACCAACCTGAAGAAGAAATTGGTGAATCAAGTGTGGGAGGTAAGTCTAAGTATAAAACCCCAGCATTTCTCCTAACTTTTGAGATTTTCAATTATAATGTGTACAACTGTTTAGTAGACTTGGGAGCATCAATCAACGTTATGCCATGGTCAGTCTACACGAAAATTAATGGACAACCTAAACCATCTACTTGGCAGGTTATTCAATTAGATAGGATAGTTGTGAAAGTAATAGGAGAAATGGACGATATTCTAAATCGCTTATCTATAGATGAGAGGGTATGTCAATACATCGACATTGTAGTAGCTGACATACCAGATGCTTATGGATTGGTTTTGAGTCGAGATTGGGTGGCAAGGTTAGATGGATACTTTGCATCTGATTGGTCACATTTATGGTTTCCTTATAAGGGAAGTCCAAATCAAATAAAAGTATTAAGAGAACCTCAAATCAAATACAATGTTACTCAGTTAGAAGGAAAGAATGAGCCGATAAATTTTGTGTTGGGAAATTACTTCATTGAATTGGAATCGAGAAATTACCAAGCTGAAGAAGCCAACAGTACACCTGACACCCAACCCGATCTCCTTCGATTTTCACGGGCTAATGAGATTGACTGTAAAATAGTAGATTTAGTTTTGGATGAAACTTTTAATTCAAGCTCAGTAGAAGTAGATAGTTTTTGGGCCTTGTATTTTGATGTATCTAAAACATTGGAAGGATCAGGAGCTAGCTCTGTCCTGATTGATCCAAGAAAAAATAAGCATTTTCTTTCTTGTAGATTAGAGTTCGAATGTACAAATAATATAGCCGAGTATGAAGCACTAGTTCAGGGACTTAAAAAGGCAATAGAACTGAAAGTGGAAAATATGAAAGTATATGGAGACTCTGAAATTGTTGTTAAGCAAATTCGAAATAAGATACACTGTATTTCACCACATTTAAAAGCCTATAAAAATGAAGTTTTGGATTTGCTTATAAATTTTCATGCACTTTATATTGTGTCCATTCCTAGATTAAAGAATCCAGCAGCTGATTTACTAGCTACCTCAGCTGCAAGGCCAGTACCTTCTAGTAATAGATGCTCTATTGAATTACTTTTCAGGCCTTCTATTCCAGATATGATCACAATTCTATGGGTTTTTTACGATGATCAACAAATTTTGGAATGCTTGATGAATGATGAGAGTTTTTAAGGAGCATTAATAAATGATGAAGAACATCAAGCAAAATTAAAATTTGGGAATTTTATTCCTAAGGGAGTTAGGACCTTGGAATGAATGTTTGACTTAAACAACAAGTTCAGAAAGCCAGCAAATGTCAAGACTCATGGTTCATCTTTCCAATTTGAGCTAATAAATTTGGGGACTGAAGCTGAACCTTTGCATATAGGAAGTTACCATTTGGATTAAAAAATGCTAGAGCCACTTTCCAACGTGCGATGTATTATGCATTTCACGATATTAAACATATTGTTGAACCATACCTTGAAGACATCCCTACTCATTCACAGCGATGGGAGGACCACCCTGGTCATCTTAGAGATATTTTCCTGAGATGTCGTCATTATAATATATGGCTCAATCACATAAATGTGTTTTCTGCATTGAGACGGGATGCCTGTTAGGTTTTGTGGTCTCTAAGGATGGCATCTAGATAGACCCTTTGAAAATTTCCACCATTTTAGCTCTACCAGCCCCAACCAATCTTCTCAAACTCCAAAGTATGCAAGGGAAGGAAAAATTTCTCTGTCGTTTCGTGTGCAATTTTGTAGAGAAAATGCACGATTGTATGCGTCTCCTTAAGAAGGACACTCCATTATATTAGGATGACCAAGCCCAATGCACCTTTGATAATCTCAAACATGCTCTGAATCATTCACCCGTAATACACCCCCGAGATTATTCAAAGGACTTTCTATTATATATTGCTGCCTCCACTACTACCATCGCTATGGTTTTGGTGCAGGAAAATCCTGATGGTCAGAAGCACATGATTTACTATGCTAGTAAGAATCTAATGGATTCTGAAACCCGATATTCATGCGTGGATAAGTTAGCATTGGCCACGGTCATTGCTGTACAAAAATTTCATCACTACATTTTTCTTCGCACAACCACTGTATTGGAAAACCAGAACTCTATGTCTTACATCCTGACTCATCAAGTGCTCAAGGGCAAGTAATCCCAATGGATGGTCATACTACAAGAGTTTGATCTAGAATTTTCCAAAGCCACATCAAAGAAATCCTTGGTCTTTTCCAAGCTCATGTGTGATCTTCCCTGTGCTTCGATGGAATCTGAGCCCAGTGATTCATTTCTGGATGAATTCCTGTTCCTAATAAGCACTACTGATCCATGGTATGGAGATTTGCTTATTTATCTCTAAACACAAATATTTCATCCAAATCTATCCCGTGACAATCATCGTCGTATCCGTCACCATGCGAAATACTACCTCATCCTGAATGACACTTTGTATAAACATGGGATTGATTCTATTCTCCGGCGATGTCTCACCCATGAGAAAGCTAAACAAGTGTTCAATGATTGCCACTCTGGAGCATGTGGCAGTGATTTGTCTGGGATGGCTACAGCCTAGAAAATCCTTCGCGCTAGCTATTTCTAGCCTTCGGTCTTTAAAGACTATCATGAGGCTGTCAAGAAATGCCCACCTTGTCAACATTTTTATCCAAAAAATCACACTCATCCTTCTCCGCTACACTCCGTCATTTTCGTTGGCCCTTTTTCCAAGTGGGGGATTGATTATATGCATTGAAATCCTACCTCGGTCGGGGTTCATGGTTACATCATCGCAGCTGTTGACTATTTTACAAAGTGGGCTGAGGCCATGCCTACATATGCGAAAGATGGTAAGACTGCTGCTCTCTTCATGTTCAATCATGTCATATCTATATTCGGAGTCCTGCAGTCCATAGTTACTGATCATGGATCACATTTTCATAATCAAAATATGGAGGAACTATGTGCCAAGCTAGGTTTTCACCATGAAAACTCTACGCCCTATTATCCGCAAGCTAATCGTTAGGTAGAGTCCATTAACAAATTTTTGAAAACTATGCTTTGTCGAATGGTTGGAGACCATAAATCCAACTGGCACCATATCCTTTTCTCCACTCTTTGGGATTACAGGACTTCGGTGAAAACAGCCACTGGTTTCACACATTTCCAGCTTATCTATGGACTCAAAGCTGTCTTACCGATTCAATGTCAGATTCCATCCTTGAAACTTTCCATCGAAATTATCCTAGACACTTACGTAGGGGAAGAGAGATTTTTGTACTTGAATAACCTTGACAAAACTAGGAGAGATGTTGCCTTGGCTAATGAGGCACAAAATAAATGCATCAAGGCCTAGTACGATAAATCCGTCCAACCTCATGCCTTTAATGAAGGTGACCTAGTTTTGACTTACGATTAGAGATATGACAAACTAGGGAAAGGAAAGATTGAGTCCATGTGGTACAGTCCTTTCATCATTTCTAAAGTTTTAGAGAAAGGAGCCTACGAGCTCGTAGACTACAATGGAATCCCTTTAGGGAAACCTCGCAATGGGTTGTACTTGAAGAGGTACTATGCCTATATCTCTCTTGGATAGTATCTTATATATATATATTGCTTGAATTTCAGTGTGCCTTAAGTATTTTAAATATGGTTTTGAGTTTAGTGTCTGTATCTGTTTATACCATGTTTTGGTCATGCAGAGCAGATGGCTTTCTACAGCTTCACTGATGGTTCTTGCTGCCACACATTGAATCTTGCCTCAGTTGCTTGGGTTGTCTATTCCCCAGCTTATGATTTGGTCAGTTCAGGAGCATTTTGTATTGGTCCCTCTACCAACAATATCATTGAGTATCGAGTAGTCATAGGTCTTCTGACTGAAGCTTCCTCCCAGGATGTTTGCAATTTGGTAGTCTTGATGGACTCACAAATCATGGTTTGTCATCTAAACCATGTTTATACCATTAGGAACCTTGTTCTTCTCCACCTCTTTCGGAGGGTATGCTTGTTAGAAAGGTCATTTGAAACTATCACCTACAGGCATATCCCTAGGGAACATAATGTGGTTGCTGACTCATTGGCTAATTACATCCTAAATTGGCATATTGCCCATTCATGACATTAAAATCAAACATGGTTCATTGTAAATAAACAATTAAAGACACATAAAACTCATGTAAAATACATTCACAATTTGAGACATATAAACACCAGGTAAAAGTATGTATATATATATATGAACATGTTTTACAAAAAATAGGTCATAAGACCTCATCTGAAGCATGTAGGATTTCAGGTAAAAATCACCATACAAAATCCTGAAGCTATCAGCTTTCAGTAAATACATCATGCATTCATTGTCTACTGATGCTTGTGGTAGCACATCACTACCTGGGCTACTCTACGTAGAAGTCTGCTAAACCAACCCACTACTCCCACTATAGGTATTTGATACCTCAGAGGGAGGTCATCAATGGAAGCGTCAAGGATGTCTAGGGTCAACCTCTCTAGGTTTTCCTCTAACTCCCCGGTCACATCGTCACCCTATGGTATGAAACAGGTTATGGCTCGTCTATCCAATGGGGAAGCTACCCCAGGTCATGCTGCTCCAACGTCTGCATGAAAATATTCAAGTCTCGTTACTTAACATAAAAAATATAAAACATCAAAAACATAAAAACACTATTTCCATTTTAGGGGTTTTTGCTTCTTACCGATGTCACCCCACTGTCCACCAGGTGGGAGAGGTAGGTCAGCATCACCGCTAAAGTTAGTGCCTGCATATGCATAATCCTCCACCATGAGGATATGATCTCTCATCCATCAAAAGAACAGGTCACCGAACTTCACCTTCCCCCTGCCCTCTCTAGTATGGTCCATAATCTGGACCCACCTCTACGTGCAAGGGTCCCACGCTCTCAGCTTTGTAAAGACCACCTATGGTCTCATCTATGGAACCCACTTGAAGAACAAGTAGGCTAGAATGGAACCAAAACTGAACTGCTTCAGTTCCCTCTGCCAACACTTGGTCAACTGATCCTTGAATATCGGAAGCAGGGCTTCCTCCTAGTGAAATGTTGTAGGTGCCATGGCCTCTATGGCATAGAACATATGTCCTCTAGATGCCTGGTGCACCCCTTGGCTTCCTGCCACTCTCTGCATGGTAAATAATAAATTCCGTAGAGATCCATCCATCATTAATTTTATGGGGATTTTCTTCCCCGATGTCCTTGTCCGAGGGATACAGTGACAGTTTATCAACTCCTATGTAGTGATGTCACCTCTGCGGGAACCAGTCAGCAAGATGGGAGCACCTTGTCTCTAAAGACTATTCAGGAAATAGATTTCCTCTACCTCAACTGTCAAAATATGAGCACCAACCTTGAAATGTTGTTGCTTTGGATTCCACATCTGGAGTATATGCTCTAGCAATCACTGATGTGATACCATACTGGGTGAGCGGAAGAATTTTAGGAGTCCGCAGTCTCTCAATGTGGCTATGCAACCCACATTCTGATTAGTGAAGGTTTCATCATTATCATGCTATCTCTCTTTCCATATGATCATTTTTTATCAGCAAGAACCTACCAAAAACATTCACAAGACCCATTAGAATAATTCTTAATCATTCAAATCAAATGAAATGAACTAGTTTTGCTTGTATGATTATTTTTACATCTTCATAGCCAGCACCACCTGTGCCCCGTTGAAGACAGGCGATGGCACTGCCTGTGCATTGTGTTTTAAGCACATTTCTAGTGAGGTACCACGTATCCCGCAAGGGATAAGAGCGGTTCCTGCTCCCACTATTTTAGGGATTGTCATACAAGCTCAAAACACCATCAAAATTCAAAATTAAAGGCATAAGATGAAAGAGTAGGGTCTAGGCTATTACCTAGAACTAACGGCGCTGGCAATTGAAAATATGGCTAGGAAAGTGCTCCAAATGCTCTCCACTTTGGGTAAATAGTAAAATGTTTTGATTTTTCACTATTTACATGACTTTTATACACCTTTTTGGGTTTGACATGCTATAGTTTTGTTTTAAAATCACTTATTACTCAAAATCTATCAGTCATAATCCCTTAATGTCAGTTATTGGTGCATTTAACACTTGTTTTTGAGTCGTTGCAGGATAGAAGAACAATAGTAGTAAAGTTTTGGGAGTTCATTTTTAAGCTTTTCGTACTACCATAAAACGGAAAAAGTCGTTGAGAATTTATTACAACACTTGGTCATGCTCTTGAAACTCAGTATCAAAGGTCCAAGTCCATTTCTAATTCTTTTCAGGCTTGTAAAATATCTTATTGTGAAAAGAGACCTAATGGAGTCTTCTTTAAACTCTTTTCGGGCTCCTTAAATACAAAAAGATTGTCAAGTGATCTTGTCTTCTTCACGCTCGTTAAAACATTTGAAGAGTCATCTCTCTGATGGTAGGTTATCTCTTTTTTCGGTTCAGATAGACTATTTTCGAAAAAGGAAAGCTCCATCCAATCATGACTGGAAGAGTTCTCTAAGTTATTATTTAATACTTTTTCGGGCCTTAGGGACTAAATCATACGAAAAAGGACCCTTTGGAGTCTTCTTTCATGTTCATTCAGACTCTCTAAATATGAATGATACTGAGTTTTCTTTCATTGGACTCATTAAATTAAACATTGAGAGACCCTTTTTTATTGGGAATGAACCCCTCCTCTCTCAGGATCATAAAACATATGATTTTGGAATTGTCTTCAAATGAGCTATACCGAGTGTTTGTTACCCTCTTTGAACTCGTAAAACCAAAAATAGGCACTCATCAACCATGATTGGGGAAATGGGAAGGGAATCATTTTGCAAATAAATGGCAGTAGTTTGTTGTTACCTTTGAACATGACAGTTGTCTGCATATCATTTCAGGCAATTGCGTATTCAGCTGATATCCGTGACGATCCACTTTCATGAGTTGTGTCACTCCTTTGAGTCTTTCAAAATAATGTATTGTCCACTGTCGCACTGTGTGTTTGTCCCGTTTAGTCATTCTTCCAAGTCTCTTGTCATGCTACCCGATGTTCAAAGGGAAGTTGAAGAAGTTTTTCCTTTGCAGTCAAAATAGTCTCTGTGTCCGTACTTTTGAGACTGTCTTATGGTTACTACATTCACATCATTCCAGAACTATGTTCCAAGTTTCGTGTCGTCGATGTGGAACTCATCATGGCCCTCCTTCAACGAGACTATTCTCTTCAACATCAGCTCATCATCCGAGAAATAGCCTTAGAAACAAAAACTTAGTACCTTGAGATCTATATGCCTTAATGACAAATCTTCTAGCTCTCAACATAGGTTCACATCATTGACCTTTTATCGATAGAATTGACTAGTTATTCGACGTCAAGACATCTATTCACACTCAGTAGATTGTACTAGGGTACCTTGGGAATCATTGACATCAATGGTGATCTCCCTCGCACTTGTTAACAGTTCACATCATTGGTCAGTAATCAAGTGGTTTCTACCATGTTTGACTTCAGATAATTGTAATCACATGGATAGAATCATACTTTGTAGAAGACGAGATGAAGACCCTAGGTATTTGTTTAGTGCTCATTTCTTTCCCCAGGTTGTGATAGATTTTTGTATATTTAGCATGGATCCACATTTGTATGGTCATGGATATGCTCAAATTTGTGTCTGTATGACATAGATCTACATTATATGTCTTGTAGCTATGTCCAAATTTGAGTCCTCTATCACATGGATCTATGCTATATTCTAGTATCCATGCTTGTTTATTCCTCTCATGGATCTGCCTTGTATTGGTCTGTAGCCATGACTTGGTTACATTTGTCTATGAGTCAAAAATATTGATGTACTGCAGATGCCTACCTGACGACATGCTCCGATCAAGCTGATATTTTCACCTCGAAGTGACAACTTGTTCTCTCAAAGCTCTTGCTTATCGTATCCCTCTAAGTCTCATGCTTTGGGGGGAATTATGTTATACCCAAATCCTATCACCATCATGTGATAAGACCCTTAACTTCCGTGTTTTCCCTTAATCCCAGCACTTATAGTGGAAACTTACTATGTTTGTCAATTCTACATGAAAGAAAAATCAGCACTGCGCTTTCCCTATGGCCCATGAGTGATACCTTGCTCGCACCTCCTGTATCCTATTTTCCATAAGTGTTGCCATTACCTATGGTCTTTGGTACATAAGCATTTCTCATCTAAACCGCTCTATCATAAGAGAAGAAAAATGGTACCCTGGGTAAAATGAGAAAAAGAGAAGTTTATCGAGGCTTCTAGATCATGAGCCTCGTGTCCTCCCTTATCCCTATCATTGTAGGTCAGTTGAGCTCGAGATCCCTCATGGTAGGATCTTGGAGCCACCTCATCCATAATTCTCTCAACTATTCCTATCCATTGAGCCTTATAAATACAAGCTCATGTACATAGTTGAGTGGGAGAACGATAGAGGTATTGTTATGTTGTTGGATTGACCACTTAGCCCAACCCATTGGAGAGCATAGAGAGAAAATTTGGAGCTTATGGGGATGAATTTTTTGTCTCGTTGAGATGCTTGTCGACACTAAGGCAATGGTTGTAAGATTCTCCATACATCTTTAAAGTAAAGCTGATTTCCATCCCACATTACTGTTGTTTTGATTTCACATGTACATGTTGTTAGATTCCTTAGTCACTAACATGGATAAGTAGATGATTTTTTGGTAGCTTTGATGTCTTTGCATGTTTGATCTATTTGTAGGTACATAAGTTCACTATTGAAGCAGCATTCCAGGCATCTACGACATCCAGGGAAGGTCTTCATCCTTTGTCGTTCACTCATTTGTTCTGGATCTGAACCATTCAGACCAGAGGAACAACTTCTGTCTGCAGAAGGTGAAATATTCCTAGTTACAGTTCTACATATTCATATGTCTATGGATCTAATTCAACCATCAGATAGCACTTCTTAGCAAATAGAGTATCTTTCACACAAAGGGCACTCTCAAACTGAGATCTAGTCCTCCTAGTGTCATTAGGATTTCTAGCTAGTTCCCCATCTGCATGAATGGTATTTTCTACCCATTTTGGTCTTATAGGACTCTCAATATATGTAGTCAAATCATCATTATCAGACATATAATAATCATCAAACTCATTAGTCTCTCCACTTACAATCAATGGATATGGTGGTGAAGAAGACTCTCCAACTTCAACTGCTACTAAAGGCTCTTGTTGGAACTGGACACTTCTTTCAATTAAATATTTGTTAGTGCTAAAGTTTATCAGCTTGTACCCTTTTGAATCTTTAGAATACCCAACAAATAGGCACTCTTAACTTTGGTTCTGCAAAGCCTTTCTCTTTTCAGTTGGAATTCTAGCCCAAGCCTTTGAGCCAAAAATCTTGAAATGGATCACATCTGGCTTGTGCCCACTCCAGGCTTCGAAAGGACTCATACCATCAAGCTTCTTATGAGGAATCCTATTCTGTATGTAGGATGCACAATTTATAGCCTCATCCCAAAACTTTGGTGGCAAAGTCTTAGCCTCCATCATGTAGGTTGCCATCTCCTTCAGTGACCTGTTCTTTCTCTCATCAACACCATTTTGCTGTGGTGTGTAAGGGATCGAATGTTGCATCTAAATACCTACATATTTACAATACTAAATGAACTCAAACTTGACATACTCACCACCATTTTTAGATCTGAGGATCTTGACTTTCCTCCCATACTGGTTTTCAACCAAGGCTTTAAAGACTTTGAAGAGGTCAAAAAAATCAGACTTATGCTTTAGGAAGTGAACCCAACAATACCTGGAAAATTCATATATGAAGGTTAGTGCATATTTGGCTTGACTCATGGACATATGAGGAAATGGACAAAAAATGTCATTGTGGATCAACTCAAGAGGTACAGAGGTTCTCTCATGATTAGCTCTCTCTTATTTGTGCTCTAGGTGTTTTCCTAGGATACAACCTTGACAGACTCCCTTAGAAAACTTGATCTTTGGTAACCCTATGATCGTATCTTTTTCACCCAAATTAGAAAGATACACGGTAGTTAAGATGGCCAAATATTTCATGCCAAAGCTTGCTTTCCTCATTAGCATGAATCAAAAGAGCAGAGGGGTTTGAGTAGGGTAGAAAATGGGAAAACATGTATACCTTTGAAGTGTGATCAACAACACCTTTTTCAATGACTTTGCCATTCGAAATCTCAGTGATTTCAACATCATCAGGGGAGAAGATGACCTTCTTTGGAGACCCAATGTGATTCATCTAATACTTTGACAAGAAAATAGAGGCAATACCTGCAACATACAACACATTATTGAACTTACCATGGTCAAGATCAATCCTTCCCTTCGCCAAACTATTAGTGAGAGAGTCATATCCCAAAACTATTGGTGGACCTTTTGACATGTCAAGAGAGGAGAATGCCTCTTTTGTCAAAACCATATGTATAGAATCTCTAGATTCTATGATGAAGCTAGGTGAGCTTTATGTGCCAGGAACGAAGGCATGTACTCTCTCTCTCTGTCCTCTGAATTTGATCCTCCTTCCCTCTTATTTGAGCAATCAGGAAGGGAGATGTTATTCTTCTCCAAGAGTTGGGTCAACATGTCAATTTTCTTCTTCATACAAGAGCTCTTGAGATGATAGCCCTTACTGCAGTATGTGCACTTTCTCATTTATCCTTTGTTCTTCTTCTTCTGGGAGTTCTTCTTGGAACCTTGGGGCTCCTCTTGAGACTTGTTCTTGTCTCTCTTTTGCTCAGGTGGATTTTTATATTTTTTCTTGATTTTTGAATCCACCCTTGAATCTCCAGCAATCAAATCTTGGTCTTTGGAAGGTTTTATGGTTCCCATCATCACCAATTTATCTTGTTCCTGTGTGAGGGATTCCATGAACTCTGCAATCTTAGGCATCTTCCAGAATCAAGCTATCAACTTGGTGGCATGGAAGGTCGAAAAAAACACTAAATAGTCAGGGCCAAGCTTAGAGAGTATGGCCAAAACTAGTTGCTCTTCCTTCTTTTCGATCCCACACTGTTTTAGCTTCAAAGCAAGGGCTTTAAGCTTGGAAAAATAGAGTTGCAAGGATTATAAGCTACTAGGACTCAAGGAGATCAGCTCATTCTCGATTTGATGTCCTCTCATCTCATGTGTCTTACCAAAAATCTCTACAAGCTTCTCCCACACTTCATTAGGTGATGTCATTCCATCAAGATGGAAGAGGAGGTCTCTTTAAATGCTCAGACACAAAATACCATAGGCCTCATCCCTCCTTAATAAATTGAGCACATAGATATGTGGACACACACAACTCACAGGATAGATCACACAATTTACTCAGTTATTGAAGAATGAAACAATGCAAAAATGGCTTGCAGCTGTGAATGATTTTCATTAATCAAAGAATAATTAGATAGTAATTACAATGAAGTAAAATGGCTTAAATAGACACATGCAATTCGAATCCACATGAGGAAATTCGAATTGATTAGACTCTACTTGACTGTAGGTAACTAAGACCTTGTCTAAATCACTGTTGGAGTACTCAATAGTTAACTGACCTTGTCTAAACCATATCCAGAGTTCATCGGAGTTCTAAAACATAACTCAAGTGTTACATTCAGTGTTGACTGTGGTAGGTGAGAAATGTACCCCTCCTGCATGCTGCCATGCAAACCTAGTACTAACTGAATGTAGAGGACTAGAACTGAATGTAACTGACTCCTAACTTAGCTTGACTAGTCACCAACTCAATAGAACTAAAATTGGTTGGTTTCGACACTTCCAGTGGCTCCTAAATTGTATGTATTGGTCTAGGAGGCCCCTAAACTGATGCATGCAAGTGAAATTAGTGGTATTAGGCCTCAAATAGTGTTCCCAACACTTTAGTAACTAAATCATGTGCCCCAATTAGGCCAACTGGACCCAATGGTGCTAGTGACTAAAAATAGACTGGATGGACTCCTGATTTAGACATGACTCCTGATTTAGACATATGACCAAATTGGACAAGGGAGGATTAATAATCCTAACACCCCCCCTGAATGCTAACTTGGACAATATGTGGGCCCTAGTAACTAACACCATAAGTCACCCATTACATCAATTAAAGTAAAGTAACTGCTCAAAAACAAGGTGTTGGGGAAAAAACCACATGGGAAAAAAGCCCCCCCTCTAATTAAGCAGGTAGAATTAGGATCAATAGGGTTCTTCTATGCACAGGTATCCTGGGTCTTGGCATGCAAACCTCTCCATCATTATTTCTGTAGTAATCTTCCTCTTTGGAAGAAGAATGTTATGCTCAACTAAATCATAAATATAGACAGTTGTCGGATGAAGACTAGACCAATGTAGAGCAACTGAAGTCAACTGATAAGTGAGAAAAGGTTCTTTAGGATTTAGAACATGTGAGTAACACTCAAGAAACTGATATTTTGTAGCCATGAACAGAAAACCATGAGTGGTAAGAACAGCTCCAAGTGTTAGGAGCAAGTGTCCAAGCGGATGTGGAAAATCTTCCTCTTTACCAGTTCTGTGAGGAGATGAGCATGTGATCAATGGTAGAAAAGAACTGGGACTATTGAGAGAAAATGATTGAACTTAATATTATGATATAGCTTCTGAAATAGATAATGAATCACATAATAAAATATTAGAAACATCATAAGAGGAAACTAACACCAAATCCCCAGCAACAATTTTGAGGAAGAATTGCGGTACTCAATTTTTCACACCGGAATTGGTGAGAGCAGCTACAAGCATGACTGAAATATTTTGGATTTTAAAAAATAAACCAAATAATATCAGATCAGAAAGTAAATCAGATCTAAATAGGTTCAGAACAGATCCAAAACTGTGAAATGAAATCAAATCCCCAGCAATAGTTTTGTAGGAGACTTGCGGTACTTGTTTCTTCACACCGTTGATGAGAAAAGCTACAAGCAGTACTGAAAGATTATGAATTTGATATATTAAACCAAGAAATATCATATCATATCTAAATAAGATCATATCACATCCAATAATATTAATATCAGATTCAAATAAACGGTTAACTGAGATGGTGGATGCACAGCTTTCTTCTTCTTCAAAATTCTGAATTTTGGTGCATGTAATCCTGTAGGAATTTGCTGGAATATCTAGATCATGGGGAGAACATGATTCTCTCTGGTAATATGATATTTCTCGAAAAATATCCAATTTATTACATATTTTCACACCAGCAGCAACATTATAGGGAGAACGATCAAATTTCTCTTCACTTTCGAAAGCAATTACTGGTAAATTTTGCACAGAATTCAAAGGAAAATCACTGGTGAATGTTTCAATGGAAGTGCAGCAGTATTTTTCTTCAATATCAGAGATTTGAATGTATTCTCCTATTTCAGCCATATGAGGAGATGAGATATCAGATATCTCATAAAATTCCGTAGCATCAGGAGAAGGAGTCACTGCATGGAGACTGTCTTCAATTCGAATTGACTGTGTAGAAGCTTCTACTTCCTCTTCATCTTGAACAAATTCATCAGAGAGAGTGGAGGACGATATTTTTGGATCATAGATGCTTATGGTGCTGGATGTGCTCTCCAAATTTCTATTATGATCCTCATCAATCATTCCAATGGTTTTTTCCAATAGTTTCCAAAGATCCTTTGGGTTTCTAACAAATCTTTTGAGGTAGAGCATGCTAGGAGAAATGGCCATATACATATTTCCATAAGATGCGTCACATTTATTTAGCCAATCATACTTTCTCTCAAAGGACTCATCACCAAGTCCAATAGACACCTCATAGAGATCTTGTCTCTTCAGATATGCAATCATCTTCATCTTCCATTCTAAATAGTTTGTGAATAGGGTGAGAAGAGGAACTAATGAATCCAGAATTGATGAATCCATTCAAATTTGTACCTGCAAAAGACACAAAAGGGGCACCATAAGGTCAACAACTTGTACATTTCAGGTTTTCATCACACCCAACATAGTTGATCAAGCTTGATCAACAATTCCTTAACTTGGGGTATTAAGTGGCAAACCTTCTGCTTCTGGTGCAGAGCTAGAAGGAGCAATTTTGCTAAAAAAAGATCCAATAGGAGATGTGAGGAGGAAAGGTGCCTTGTCCACTGAGGCTCTGATACCATATTAAATTGATCACATAGATCTGTGGACAAACACACAACTCACAGGATAGATCACACAATTTACTCAATTATTGAAGAATGAAACAATGCAAAAATGGATTGCAGTTGTGAATGCTTTTCATTAATCAAAGAGTAATTAGATAGTAGTTACAATGAAGTACAATGGCTTAAATAGCCACATGCAATTCAAATCCACATGAGGAAATTCAAAATTATTAGACTCTACTTGACTATAGGTAACAAATACCTTGTCTAAATCACTGTCAGAGGACTCAATAGTTAACTAACCTTGTCTAAACCATAACCGAAGTTCATCATAGTTCTAAAACACAACTCAAGTGTTACATTCAGTGTTGACTGAGGCTAACTAACTGTGGTAGGTGAGAAATGCGCCCCTCTTGCATGCATCCATGAAAACCTAGTGCTAATTGAATGTAAAGGACTAGAACTAAATGTAACTGACTCCTAACTTAGCTTGACTAGTCACCAACTCAACTGAACTGAACTTGGTTGGTTTCGACACTCCCAATGGCTCCTAAATTATAGGGATTGGTCTAGGAGGCTCCTTAACTGATGCATGCAAGTGCAATCAGTGGCAGTAGGCCTCAATTAGTGTTCCCAACACTTTATTAACTGAAATATGTGCCCCAATTAGGCCAAGTGGACCCAATGGTGCTAGTGACTAAAAATAGACTGGATGGACTCCCGATTTAGACATGACTCCCGATTTAGATAGATAACCAAATTGGACAAGGGAGGATTAATAATTCTAACACTCCTATTGTGCCATTTGATTTTCTCTGCAGCTGCATTGGGCTCTGCCTCAATTTCCATAGTCACCCTGTAGAGACCTTTCACTCTCAACAATATCTCCATCTCAAATTTCCACTCAAAGAAATTGAATGAATTCAAGATGATCTTCAGAGATTGGTCCATAACTCGGAAATGGTGCCCTTCAGTCAGCAGAATATGCTCCCAGTCAAGATGTCGAACCTGAAATAGCAATATGTAAGGAGATAAATATATCTACAAATCCTCTGATACCATGTGGAAATTGAACCCAAGAGATATAACAATTACACTCAGAAAATTGCTAATCAAACATGCAAAATTAACACCAAAGGAGACTGAAATTGGAGCATAACACTAATATCTATTGAGTAAGTGTACAATATCCAACCTTATGAAGTAATAGGCTACTAAAATATATAATTACATGAGATATTCTAATGCATAAAGATGCCATTCGAAAAGGTCAAAAAGCAGGCTTACTAAATCTAGTCAAATCCCCCATAAGTGCATAAAGCAGTTTCCAAATCCACCAAGATGCTCATGAATTGGCTAAGTCAAGTAGGAAAGATAATGAGGGATGGAAATACAACTCATACATGATTTTATTATGATAAAATTAGGGAGGATGATTTGGGCAAAAACAAGTCAACTACACCTAGTCTAGCTTTTCCTTTTGCCTTAAATCTCAATAAAATAGGCAGCTTTTCAGAAAACGCAAATATGCACTTTAGAGGATATGGAATAAATAAGACATGCTAAAATGGGTTTCTAGGATGTTTCCCAAGCACTCCATGACTCATTTTTATCATGTGTTGACTTCTAGGACATGTAGAAGGCAACTAGCATATAGTGGAATCTAGGAAACTAGGTAATAAGAAAAAAAATGATTTAATTAATGTCTAAGGTAGGTAACTATGGGTTGATTATTATAACAAAAATGAATGAATTAGAAAATAATAAGGTGAAACCCAAATATATGTATGGAAATGGTATGATGAAAGGTTAATGGGGCGTGAAATGTGAGGAATAGCGAAAGGTAAAGTGGATGAAAATATGACATTTCTGAGTCTCAACAAAGGATTACTCATCTTATGAATTTTACACATGTTATAAGTTAGGACATATCTCCATACATAGTTCACTTAACAAATATAAGGCCAAGAAGAAGAACCAAAATTTCTATTCCCATGCAGGCGAAGAGAGTGAATCAGATGAAGAGAAGACAAGAGAGAATGAAGACTCTAATGAAGAATATGTCTCGATATCAACCCTCACAAGATAAATATCTCATGAAAATGATACTTGGCTCATATATAGTGCTGCTTCCAATCATATGACAGGTCACATAGATTCTCTCTCATGCCTCACTCAAAAAGGCTATCGACACAAAGTGTGGCTTAGAGATGATTATCAATATCCTATCAAATGAATGGGAGAATCCTCTTACAAGATGAAATATGGTAAGTCAATTAAAATGAAAGAAGCCCTATATGTTCTAGGTCTAAATAAGAATCTTCTTTCTATATCAGCTTTAGATAATAAGGGTTTCATAGTTTCCTTTTGTAGATGGTGAATTTATTATGTGTCCAAAAGGAATAACTATAACTGATGCATTTGTAATAGGTGTTGAAGAAGGAGGACTCTACAAACTAAAAGAGAGTACAGATTCAACTTTCACAGCTAGTACCATCAATCTATGTGAACTATGGCATAGAATACTTGCTGATGTAAACTACAAAGAATTACCAATTGTGAACAAGGTAGTAATAGGTCTACCAGAAATCAATATCAATCATGAAGGGGTATGCAAACGATGTTCTCAAGAGAATAATATCAAGAATCCATTTCCAAGCAGTAATACTAAAGAAAAAGGGATATTAGATATTGTCCACTCATATGTGTGTGGACCAATGTTAAATACTAACTTAAGTGGGTATGTCTATTATGTTTTCTTATTTATAACTAACCACACAAGATTCAATTATATTTCTTGAAAAGGAAAAATGATGTATTTGAAAATTTTAAAGAGTTCAAAGCTCTTGGGAAAAATATCTCTGAAAAGAATATTAAGTTCTTAGTATCAGATGACAAAGCATAATTCACTTCAAATGAATTCAAATACTTCTGCAAAGAAGTTGGGATTAAGAGGGAGCTTATTGCACCCTATAATCCTCAACAAAATGGAGTAATAGAAAGGAAGAATAGATGTATCATGGAAGTAACTTCAAAGAATATTCTATACGTATTTCTTTGTGGTCCCCGATGGTCCTACCGGGAGAACCACTTGTATTACTTTGTACCCCGATGCTTCTACTTATAATTGGAGGAACTAATAAGAGTCATGAGGTTGTCCCCTCTATTTGTAAAGGTGGGTCATTAGAACCCCGGTGTGGTTACTTAAGCCTACATGTGTAACTCAAGCCTACATGTCGGATGAGTTAATTCAAGTGAACGGATGAATATAAATATAGGTGTGGTGCTCCTCATTTGAGACACACACACTCTCACTTGTGTAGCGCATTAGTGGAGAAGAGAAGTAGCTGGAGAAGGAGGAGGATCAATATTTGATCTCCTTACTGGATTTATCTTTTATCTTTTTGGGGACATCTATATTGAGGAAGATTTTGCTAGGTTTTTCCCTTTAGGATTTTCCCAGGATAAATCTTTGTGTTCCTTTTGTATGGTTGTGCTTGTCTATCTTTCAGTGATCCTGTTTATATGCTTTTGTTATGAAAATGAAATGAAATACTGATGTCTTAGTTAAGCATATGAAAATTTAACAGTATTCAAATCCATGATCAATATCTACCCATGCATTTATGGGTTCAAGTATCAAAGACCGTAGTCTATGTTTAGAAAAAATTATCCAACAATGCGTTTGGAAACAAAACTCTAGAAGAAATACTAATGTATTAGTTAAGCATATGAAAATTTAACATGGTATCAGAGCCACCCTAAAAAAAATACATTGTGCAGCTATAGAATATAGGGCTTCTTACTTTTTGTTTCTCTCTCCACAATCGATCAAAAAAAGAAGGCTAGGATGACTCTCCATTGAAGGGCGCATCTTTCTGTCGAAGCAGAATTCGATTCCAAGCATTTTCAGTTTTCCGGATGGGAAATTAGGGCTCCTTGCAGAAGAAGAATTTTTGAGTGAGCCCAGAATAGGACTTCTCTCCTCATAAAAATATAAGTTTAGAGACCTGGATCAATATTTTTGGTTGGGTGAAACTCCGGGAAAGTCAAACCCTAGTTTGACCCAGAGCTAGAAAAAAAAAACCTAAATACTAAAACTGCTAAGTTTTGGTATATTTGATATATCCCAATATTGGCAAAGATTCAAGAGCTGAACATTGTAGATACCGAATATAAAATCTTGAATAAAACTGTGTCCAAAATTCTGCCTCAGATTCGCTATATTCTAGGAGATATGATCCCTCCAAGTTAGGGTTCCAGCCTCTTCCAGAATTCATCCCTAAACAGGACACCTAGGGAAAATTGCTATATATTTGGCTACAGAGGTCCAAATGGAATTCCTGAAGATTTTCTAGAAGGAGAATGAACTTTAATATTTTTTGTCTGAATTTCAGAACCTGAAGATGAACCAGTGACACGTGGCATGCCATACAACTTCACTATTTTAAACAGCCCTGTAACAGGTCACCTTTGGAAAATGCTCATACATAAAAATTGGTGAAACAAAATATGATGAAACCTATGGTGTTGGATCAGGGACATTCAAGGTTACCTTATTACAAAATTTCAGACATAGAGGAGTATTAATTTCATAGATATCATAGAAACAGTAACAGGCAGTTCTGCAGAAGAAATTAGAAAACTAGGGCTTCTTGTTCCAGGAGCTTCCCTCCACTGTTTTGAGAAAGGGAGTACATTGGACAGATCCATTTGAAGAGATCTATATTTATATCCAATAATATCTAAAAGATTACAAGTTTTTAAAATTAGGGTTTCTCTGACAAACCCTAGATCAGCCAACTCCGGAAGCAGGACGGACACCTCAAATCAGTAAGATCTAATCTTTTGCTATTTGCATTTAAGGTTCTCATTTCAAAGTGATCTATCACATCAGATTGATGATAATCTTGGTGAAATTGAAAACTTCCAAGAATGAAAGTATTTGATCTCTCTGAAGAAAATTAATTGGACACCTACATGAGTAGATAGGTTCCAGTTCTAGAGGGAGATGAGCGTCAAAGCCTTACACAAGAAGAACTTGATCAAGGCCAAGAAGATCACTGTTGTTTCAAACACGGATCAACTTGTACCACAAGTGTCTTCCCTAAAGACACCGAAGATTTTTTATTTCTTGATCAAGCTATTTGAAGATAAGAACATAATTTAGAAGATGGATTTGAGAAAACAGTTGAAGAATGTGAATATCTAGAATGCATAACCTCTTGAAGCAGTAGAAGAAGAAGCGGAGAATGCAGAAGTGGTGATAGCCACCTTGAATGGCCTCCCATGATCATGGGATTCATTCATGAGAGGAATGTGTGCTAGAAGAAAGTGATTACTTTCAGTTGAATTTGGGAAGAAGAAGAAGCTCGTCTCATAAGAAGAGAAGAACAAAGATAGGAGCAAATTGAAGATCAAGCTATAACCATTCAAAGAAGATCCCTCAAGCAATGAGGAATATGAAGAACTCAATTCTTGATGAACCTCTTATCCATCTTATCATTTGGATAAGAAATGATGATAAAGCAGAATGATCAAGATGGAGTCTACCCATGAAACAAATAAAATATAAGTATTCAATTGTCATCTCATGATATTGTTTTACATTTGATTATATTCAATTGATATGTTATGCATGATAGATTGTTTGCATTAATGAATGTATACTACTAATATGCATGTGATGGGTAAGTAGCTCATGGTGCTATACAACTCTCCATTTCTACTTATCAAACCTCTTTGCTGACATATTGGATTAGTCTAGAAAGTTTCTGTGAGATATGGAGGAATGTTGTATTGGCTAAACAGTTGCATAATGCATAAGAATTTGTCGTTATGCATATGATTTATGAAATAGTTCTAACCATGCAACTGGTGCATTTGAATTGTAGGAAAGGTCCTGTACAACCTCCTACAAGAAAAGAAGGATGAGACTTGTTCCAAAGAACAAGTGATGACAATTCAATAAACATGAATCTGAAGCTCCCAGGGTCAGAGACACCATGATGGAAGAAAGAGCTTCAAAGAGCGGTAGATCCATCTCGAAGGATGAAGACTACCATGGGTATGAGAGATAACTCAAGATGAAGAAAATAATGCTATGAAAGAATATATGATCAAAGAATAACAGTTGATCATGGGGAATGATGTATACGATATGATTTCGAGGAAAGTATGTAGTATCCTCCATATGGATATACAAGAACAAGTGTACAAAGCAAGGTTCATGATTTGCCTCAGAAAGAATAGACTATGACATGACATACTCGATTGACCAGTATATATCAAGCATAGAACCACCTATACAGAATGAAGAAGGAAGATAATACTCCACTTCAGGGGGAGTGACTACAGAAGATATCTGAGTTCGACACGGTACAACATGATGGATAGCTTCCTGATGGATCGAGACTTTTGGGTTCCAACCTTCAAAGTTGAATGCAGAAGACTAGGATATGTTGATGATCTGACAAGATGAACTCATGGAAGATGTTATGATAAAAGAATACTAGAATGATGTTTGGGATATAGTACTCAAACCAGAAAGAAAGAATGTGGTATCTTACAAATGGATTTGCAAGATAAAATGTGTCACTGATAGATTTAAGGAAAGACTTATGGCTAGAGGTTTCTATAAGAAAGAGGGAATTAATTCTGAAGAGACACTTACTCCAGGAAGCAAGGTACACTTCCTTCAGAACTATGATGGTAGTTGCTTCCATGATGAAGTAAAGACAATCCTTCCTTAATGGTATGATTGGGGAAGAGTTTTACATCGAAAGTATTTGAAGTTGAAGATAGATGGACTCATATATGTAAGTTGAAGAAGGCCCTCTATGGCATGAATCAAGCTCCCAGAGCTTGGTATGGAAGGATAGATAGTTTCCTGTCAATTATGGGCTTTACCAAGAGTAAAGCTGATCCTAACCTTTATCTCAAGGTTGTAGAATATGAACCTGTCATCCTGTTATTATATGTGGATGACTTATTCTTGACAGGGAAGGAGAAATATATCATGGAAAGCAAGAAGAAACTAGCAGAATAATTTGAGATGAAATACCTTGGGTTAATGCACTATTTCCTAGGTCTAGAAATATGAAAAAGTTCAGAAGAAATATTTCTCAACCAAGGAAAGTATGCGGTAGAGATATTGAAGAGATTCAATATGTTGGAATGCAAATCCATGGCCACACCCATGGACTCCAACCTGAAGCTGTTAGCTGATGACTCATCAGAGTTAGTGGATGTGACTCATTATAGACAGATCATTTTGTCATTAATGTACTGAACAAATTCCATACCAGACATTTGTTTTGCTGTGAACACCTTAAGTCAATATCTTGTTCAACCAAGACAGGTTCACCTAGTAACCGCAAACATGTGTTGGAGCAGGGTCCCGCAGCTACAAAAGAAGCTGCTAGTTTTGGCGGAAAGATAAGTTTTGGCTGAAAGAAGTTAAGACAGAGCTACGACGCTATAGCACGTTTCCAACTGGAGAGTAGAGCTGGAAACCATGAGTTTTAAGATAGAAAATTCAATAAGGCAATGGTACCTGAGCGGCCGAGAAGAGAGAGCTCAACCACTGCATTGAAGGCAGCGGCAGAAGACAGGAGGGCTCAGCGACCCTCATAAAGGAGAAGGAGCAACGAGGCTGAAGCATTGAAGGCGAAGGATAGAAAAGCGAAGCGGTGCATAGTACCCATGATCAGTGCCGAGAAGCATGGAAGACTGCAGAGAGCTGTGGTGTGATGGAAAGCGGCTACCTCAAGTACAGATATGGCTGACTGTCACTAGTTAGGGTTTCGGGTTACTGTTGGGACAGGCCCACAGTGTTGTAATGGCAGGACCTTCGGGCTGCCTATAAAGGGATATTTTTTGTAAAGTAAAGGGGTTGGACGGTTGGAGAGTTAGCTAGTCATTTTGTTGGTTAGTTAGTTGGTTCATTCAGTTGTTAGTAGTTTTTTTGCAGATTATTAGACTATTGTAAAAGCCTAGCTCTGGTTCTATTATTAGCAGTAGCAATATTACGGTAACCAGTAGCTAGCTTATAGAATATGTATGTAACGATCCGCAAGGATCGACAGAGAGGGAAGATTATATTGTAGGAGAGAAATATAGAAGAGAAAAGAGATCTAAGAGAGAAGATCTTAAGCTGCATATGCGGTGCAACAGAACTGTGTTTTACCTTCCCCTGAGCTATAATAAAAACACAGTTCTGTGGACATAACTTCCATCCTAGAGGTGAACCATGTTAAAATTAGTGTTATGCGATTGGTTTATGTGTTATGTTTACTTATGCACTTCTTAGTCAGTTCATGGGCTTTTTTTACAGTTTAATGAATGAATGTGTTAATCAATTCACAGCAATATAGAAGGGTAAACATAACTTAAATCCTTTTGGCATGTTGTATATGGTTCATTTATGCTTTACATAAAATAGTCTCTATTGCAGTATCGAATAAACTTGTATTTTAAGTCTTGCACGTCGACACGAGCAACGCTAAGTGCACTAAACCGTGAAACTAGGAAGAGTAGTTCAGCCTTTTTCAACCAGGGGCTTGGGTAAATTGATTATGGCTCTGATGTAAAGTTATATTACAGTATAGAAATGTTTATGTAGGTAAATAACAGATCAGAGGCAAAGGAAAATATTTTGCAAGTTGTAAAGGTGAGACTAGCTCGCCGGGCAGCTAACTATCTCCATATTCAAGCCTTTACAAATAGGGTAAGGGGGGTTCAGATTCTCTTTTTTGGACTTGGGGGACTTATATATGTCTGTTAATGACTCATCAGAAAAATAATGGGGTTATGTGGAGTCATACAAGTCGAAATATGGAAGTTACAGTAAAAATAGTTATTTTCCAATGCAAATCTAGACTAGGTTGACTTAAAATTAGTAAATCTCAACCATTTCGAACCATATTTGAATAAAAATTGCAGAGAATGTTTTTGATATCATATTACAGCCAATAAACTCGAAACTTCTCTCATCCATTAACTATAAAACTCTCTTCAACATTGTGCATCATTACAATGCATTTTATTGACATAATACAAGGAAGGGCATGGAGGTTTGAACCCTTAGATATTGAAAAATATTGGACCTGTTAATGAAATATGAGGTACATTAATGTATGTCTGTAGGCTTCTAACAAATCCTAAATCAACTCAGAGAGGCTGCTCCATAGCTCCAATGTAACCTGCAATGAGAAGGGGAGAAGAGGGGAAGAGGAGAGAGGGAATGAGAACCTTGGGGCGCATCTCCCAAGAACCTGAGGCACAAAACTCAGCAAGGAAGCCTTAGATTCATAAAAAGAAACATAATAAACATCCAAACTGAATCAATGGGGTCGAATTCACCTTTAATAGAGTGTTGAGTGACCTCTTAGTAGGTGAGGATCCAAGGTGACCTATGAGAGCAAGTCAACCCTCAACAAACCCTAACCCTAGCCACATAGGCACCTCCTTTGGAAAATTTAGCAATTAGGACCATGTAGAATTATTTCTAAGTTCAATTCCTCCTTCATAATTAGAAACTGCACCCTCTCTAAGTCAAAATTTTCTTCTTTTGAGTTATGACACCCTTTTTGCTTTTCCAGACTCTTATGGAAACTGTTCTTTCCTTTGAAAACTTTCCTTCTTTTCTCTGACTGCTTTTCTAAGTTCCATAAGAGGAAACTACGCC
>LPNX011073117.1:97430-274191 GCA_001517045.1 Pseudotsuga menziesii | reverse complement strand
AGCTCATCCATCAGCTCATCAATTCTGGGAATTGGGTACCTGTTCTTTATTGTCTTTTTGTTCAAAGCTCGGTAATCTATACACATTCGGAGTGTCCCATCATTCTTCTTCACCAGAACCACTGAAGAAGCAAAGGGGCTGGAACTTGGTCTGATGAGGCCCAACTCAAGGAGCTCCTTGATGGCCTTCTCAATTTCATCCTTGAGTCTCTTTGGGTGCTTATAGGGGTGTATTTTGATTGGAAGTGTACCAGCTTCCAACTCAATCCTGTGTTCAATGCCACGGTCTGGTGGCCTCCCATGTGGGAGGTCTTCAAAAACCCTCTTATGCTTCTGCAACAATTTTTTTATGTCTTTGGGCTGGGAGGAAACTTTAGCAGTTGTTCCCTCAGTGGTTATTTGGCATTCAACAGCCCACTCAATGTCTCCATGCCTCATAACAAATCTCATACTTTTTGCAGAAATTACTTGGCTGGGATAAGTATTCATACCTTTCAATACCACTGATTTTCCTTCAGCATCCTTGAAACTTATTTGTGGTATCAGGTAATTTACAGAGTGCTCTCCAATAGAGTACAACCATTGCACTCCCAACACCATGTTGGTGTCTGCCACATTGACAACATAAAAGTTGCCTTTCATAGTATAGTCACCTATGTTTACTTGTAGATCTAGGATCCATCGATTACACTCCATTGTATGGTTACCAGGAATGACCACAGTGAATCCTTCAAAGGGCTCAGTAGGTAATTTTCTCCTCTCCACCAGGGCTGAATCAATGAAATTATGTGTGGCACCCCCATCAACAAGAACTGTAATTTTCTGCCCCTGCAGAACCCCCTTCAGCCTTAAAGTGTGGAACCTAGGCACTCCACTGAGCATAGCAATTTTGTTGTTGTTTTGATGAGGTTGCTCCTCTTCTTCAGCTGTTTCATAATCTCCATCCCCCAACTCAGCTTCTTCTATCCCTTCTTCATCACTTTCAGAAAATACTTCAATATAATGAGCTTTTCCTTTCACACATTTGTGACCAGGAGCCCACGGTTCTTGGCAGGAAAAACATAGTTTCTTCCTCCTCAATTCATCCCTATCCTTATAGGAATAGTCTCTCTTCCCAGAGGTGGGAAATTTTCTTACAGGAGGTTTTTGGTTCTGAAATTTATGTGGCAGGGAAGTTCTAGGAGGATATTTGGTTCTTGGGATTGCATCTTGCAGGTTTCTAGTCCTGCTCACAGCTTCCTGCAAAGTGGTAGGTCGGTAGGCCTTCACCAACCCCTTCAATGGTTCAGCCAGTCCTTCTGTAAACAAAAGGATCAGCCTTGATTCTGATATGTCAGTGACCATTACAGCCACCTTTTGGAACTCTGAGATGTATGCTTCTAGAGTTCCAACCTGTCTTATGTGTGCCAGATCTTGGAAAGAGATGTCAGGATCCCTTCTGTCAAATATTTCTATTAATTTTCTGGTGAATTCCTCGTAGGTGATCACTTGGTCATGGCCTAATGTTTTCATGCCATGAAACCACCAGTCAATGGCCTCCCCATCAAGATGTAGGGCTTCCAACTTAATGGCATCCCTTTCTGCCATAGGATTCAGCTGGAAATATGTATCCATTTTCTGAATCCAAGAGCTTACCGAGCAATTTGAAGTGCCATCAAAATATGGCAAGGTGATTCTCCCTATGGCCTTCTTTAATTCATTATTCTGATATGAATTCCTTGCAGCCCCTCTTGGCTACCCCCTAAATTGAGTCTCACAGAAATCTCGGAATGGCAAAGCCCTTCTGCATTCCTCACTCAAAGATTGGTAGACAAAAAAAATTTCTTCCCATGTAGCAATGGTCTCAGCCTGGGCTTCAGGATCTTCTTTAGGGGTTTCTACAAATTTGGGCATGGTAGGTCTTGGATGCAATTTTTGTTCCTCTCTAAATTCAAGTGGCCTATTGTGAGGCCCAGTCTTGGAAAAAACACTCCCCCCCATGACCTTTCTTTCTTCATATTGGGAGCCAATACTACTCCCTTCCCCATCTTTCACTCCCAGCTGTTTAGCCAAGAATTATCTGGTCTCTTGACCAAACTGTATGATGTTTGTGGAGATGTCTTGCAGACCTCTCATCATGTTCTTAAAAAAATTCCTAAATTCATCTTTTTCATCTCTTTCTTCATGAAACCTCCCATCTACAGATTCTACTTCCTCTTCTTGAGTAATCTTTCTTTTGATGTCTGAATTGTATTTTGGGCCCATCGTGTAATATCAAGAGCAGGTATGGAGGACCATGCTCTGATACCACTATAATGTCCCAATTCTGGTGTACAGACCTGAACACTATCTAATTCTGTAATTTAAATTACAGATTCTGAACTTTGAATCAAACCACTCAGAGCCTCTTCGGATAAGGAAAGTCAGGGGTTTTTTTTGGGAAATTTTGTAGGCAAGAGGAGTGATCAGTAGGAAGAAACTAAAGATATTTTAGACATAGAATTTCCTCTTCCCTAACACATTTATATCTGGTTCCATTTAGGTTTCAGAATCCGCTATGCAGAAACCTACTTCCACGCTTCTGGGCAGCCAAACCGTGAAACTAGGAAGAGTAGTTCAGCCTTTTTCAACCAGGGGCTTGGGTAAATTGATTATGGCTCTGATGTAAAGTTATATTACATTATACAAATGTTTATTTATTTAAATAACAGATCATAGGCAAAGGAAAATATTTTGCAAGTTGTAAAGGTGAGACTAGCTCGCCGGGCAGCTCACTATCTCCATATGCAAGCCTTTACAAATAGGGTAAGGGGGGTTCATATTCTCTTTTTTGGACTTGGGGGACTTATATATGTATGTTAATGACTCATCAGAAAAATAATGGGGTTATTTGGAGTCATATAAGTCAAAATATGGAAGTTCCAGTAAAACTAGTTATTTTCCAATGCAAATCTAGACTAGGTTGACTTAAAATTAGTAAATCTCAACCATTTCGAACCATATTTGAATAAAAATTGAAGAGAATGTTTTTGATATCATATTACAGCCAATAAACTTGAAAATTATCTAATCCATTAACTATAAAACTCTCTTCAACATTGTGCATCATTACAATGCATTTTATTGACATAATACAAGGAAGGGCATGGAGGTTTGAACCCTTAGATATTGAAAAATATTGGACCTGTTAATGAAATATGAGGTACAGTAATGGATGGCTGTAGGCTTCTAGCAAATCCTGAATCAACTCAGAGAGGCTGCTCCATAGCTCCAATGTAACCTACAATGAGAAGGGGAGAAGAGGGGAAGAGGAGAGAGGGAATGAGAACCTTGGGGCGCATCTCCCAAGAACCTGAGGCACAACACTCGGCAAGGAAGCCTTAGCTTCATAAAAATCAACATAATAAACATCCAAACTGAATCAATGGGGTCGAATTCACCTTTAATAGAGTGTTGAGTGACCTTCTTAGTAGGTGAGGATCCAAGGTGACCTGTGAGAGCAAGTCAACCCTCAACAAACCCTAACCCTAGCCACATAGGCGCCTCCTTTGGAAAATTTAGCAAGTAGGACCATGTAGAATTATTTCTAAGTTCAATTCCTCCTTCATAATTAGAAACTGCGCCCTCTCTAAGTCAAAATTTTCTTCTTTTGAGTTATGACACCCTTTTTGCTTTTTGAGACTCTTATGGAAACTGTTCTTTCCTTTGAAAACTTTCCTGCTTTTCTCTGACTGCTTTTCTGAGTTCCATAAGAGGAAACTGTGCCCTCCTTTTTAAAAACTTGCCTGCTTTATGCCTGACTACTTTTTTATCTACTTTTTGGTACTTTCCTCTTTGTTTCCTATGACAGCTTTTGTCATAGTGTTTCCTCTTTCCTTCCTTGGCTAGTATACTTGTCCAATGCGCCCCACCTGACTAGGCAACTTATTTACACCTCATAAATTAGCAATAATAATTAAAATGGAAAATAAAACTTAGATACATGCCTTACTTAATTAATTATTACAAAATTTCCCTAGGGAGCATGATTAATGTCAAATTGAGCCCCTCCTAGGAGTCCAGTATGGTCAACACTTTAATGGCCACTTTGAGGGGACATGACATCCTGCAGCTACAGAAGAAGCTGCTAGTTTTGGCGGAAAGATAAGTTTTGGCAGAAAGAAGTTAAGACAGAGCTATGACGCCGTAGCACGTTTCCAGCGAGAGAGCAGAGCCGGAAACCATGACTTTTAAGATAGAAAATTCAAGAAGGAAACGGTACCTGAGCGGCCGAGAAGAGAGAGCTCAACCACTGCATTGAAGGCAGCGGCGGAAGACAGGAGGGCTTAGCGACCCTCATAAAGGATAAGGAGCAACGAGGCTAAAGCATTGAAGGCGAAGGACAGAAAAGCGAAGCGGTGCATAGTACCCATGATCAGTGCCGGGAAGCATGGAAGACTGCAGAGAGCTGTGGTGTGACGGAAAGTGGCTACCTCAAGTACAGATATGGCTGACTGTCACTAGTTAGGGTTTTGGGTTACTGTTGGGACAGGCCCATAGTGTTGTAATGGCAAGACCTTCGGGCTACCTATAAAGGGATTTTTTTGTACAGTAAAGGGGTTGGACAGTTGGAGAGTTAGCTATTTATTTTGTTGGTTAGTTAGTTGGTTCATTCAGTTGTTAGTAGTTTTTTTGCAGATTATTAGACTGTTGTAAAAGCCCAGCTCTGGTTCTGTTATTAGCAGTAGCAATCTTACGGTAACCAGTAGCTGGCTTATAGAATATGTATGTAACGATCTGCAGGGATCGACAGAGAGGGAAGAGTATATTGTAGGAGAGCAATATAGAAGAGAAAAGAGATCTAAGAGAGAAGATCTTAAGCTGCATATGTGGTGCAGCAAAACTGTGTTTTACCTTCCCCTGAGCTATAATAAAAACATAGTTCTATGGACGTAACTTCCATCCTGGAGGTGAACCACGTTAAAATCAGTGTTATGCGATTGGTTTATGTGTTATGTTTACTTATGCATTTCTCAGTCAGTTCATGGGCTTTGTTTACAGTTTAATGAATGAATTTGTTAATCAATTCACAGCAATATAGAAGGGTAAACATAAGTTAAAGTCTTTGGCATGCTATATATGGTTCATTTATGCTTTGCATAAAACAGTCTCTATTGCAGTATCGAATAACCTTGTATGTTAAGTCTTACACGTCGACACGAGCAACACTAAGTGCACTAAACCGTGGAGGTAGGATATCACAGAGAGGTGATATCGCACCGGCAGAGGAGCTGCGGTGCGCGATACCGCAGGTTAAGGACTTAGCGTTGGACAGGAACTGCGTGTCGCACAGTGCGCGGCGATGTGATAAGGTCAGAGATATCGCGAGTCTGAGAAAGTGCGCGCCGCAGGAAAGGATCGTGCGGTGGTATAAAGGAGTATCTCACGGCTAGAAGAGCTGCGAGGCGAGAAGATCACGTGACGCAAGCAGGAGATCGCGCGACGCAGAGAAAGAGATTTCGTAGCTAGGAGAGCTGCGAGCCACTAGCTGGATTGCCACAGAACCCGATCCAAGATGCTTGAGTCCTTGGCCAAGCCATTAGAGTCACTTCGGGTGAGACTTTAGGCCACTTTGCGGTCTGTCGCCAAAAGGGCCAGTGACCTAGGGGTGTTGTTGGTTAATTATAGTTAACCCAGGTCTGCCCATAGCAGCCAACAACATGTGATGAGATATCTAAAAGGCACTATAGACTTTGGTCTATACTATGATGGTAGCCATGAGTATAGATTGTATGGCTACATAGATGCAGATTGTGCTGGAAGTATCTTAGACAGGAAAATCACATTAGGTAGATGCTTTTGTTTGGGGTCTGCTATGAGTTCATGGTTTAGCAAGAAATAGTCCAGTGTTTCTAATAGCACGGCTGAAGCAAAATACATAGAAAATTGCTTTGCTAAGTTGTGAAGTCATATTTCAATAGGAAGTTTGTGTTGGAATGTGTAATGATGAATAGTTTGATGTTGTTGGAAGTGTAATAAGTGAGATGTCGTAAGATGGTATTAATTCCTAACCAACAAAAAAAGGAATAAATACTTCATACATATTTAAATTATGAAAAGGGATTTATCCCACATTCATCATGAAGTAAATTCTCTTATTGTCATTCTTTATATAAGAGAGGTGGAAAAATATGTATCTCACATTATTATGGGATGTAATCCATAACTCTAGCTATATAATAGAGGTGATGGAGACCCTTTGGGATATACAAATTATTGTGTGATCGTGACATGAAAAAAAGATGGAATGTGATGTGTGGTTACTCAATATTGTAAGATTGGAAGTTTCCTAAAAAATATAGGAGATTAGACTAATATGACTATGGTTATTTATTTACATGTTAGTAATATATTGTTGTATGTTCATGCATATGTATCAATAATATAATATGGTATTAGAGCTAGTTATTGATCTCTACCCATTTCAGTAAATTTTTTGTTAATTGTTTTTCCAAGCATCAAATATTTTTAGTAATTGTTATTGGTCGCTCATTCTCTTGTATATATTCCCTTAAGTTTGGAAAATAATTGGGTTTTACACCATAAATATGCATTTTTCTACATCCATGAGAAAAAAAATCTAGAAAACCTAACCTTACCATTTGTTTTTAGAATTTTTCAGTTTTTTACTTGATGTTTCTTTACATTTGAAGTAGAACTTCATATTATCCTTAATTTTTATTAAGGATATATATCGATTACAATTTAGTTGTTTCTCTATTTATAGCTAATTTTTTTGTAGGTTTTCACTCAAATGGATTTCGCATTTGTGAATTTCTAGTATAGATATTTCCAGTTACAGTATGTGCATCCACATGTGTTTCCATCCCTACAAGCACATACACATGAAAATTCACCTACAAGAAGATGCGTGTAACCCTTTCAAAGAAAAATTCTTGTTTTAAGTTATTTCTTTTGTTATTTTTTGTTGAGGGTTTTCTTGATTTGTCAGTGGGTGCTTTAGGGTTTCATAATTAGTGAGTGCTTATCCTAACTTCTTATCATTAGCTTCTTTTATTTATTGCATTAATTTTTAGTTTGTTAGTTTTAATCAACATGTTTGCATAGGTTGTTTATGTTCATGAGTTACTTGCCATTAACTTTTCATGTTTGTAAGTTGATTGGAATTATAGGAGCACAAATCTATAGCATTTTCTCATGGTGACATTAAGAAACAAACCGATGCCAAATACTAATTGCTTCGTGGAAATATTTCCCATCTATACAAGATAATAATTTTGGATCCATTGTTTTGCTAAATATTTATATTCTCTTTCTAACCTTTTTGTGCATGTAAAATCGATTTCATATTCTTCTTTTTTTTTGTTTCATGTCATGACTTTTCCTTGCAATTGTGGGATTATCATGTTTATTTATTCTTTACTTTTGAAAGTTGTTTATGCAAATTATATCTCCATTTGCTTCACTTTCTCCATAGGGGTCTTTGTGAAGAGTTGTGGGACAACTTGGTTCTGTAATTATTTCTGATTTTATTAGCATAATGATGTTGTTATATCTCGTTATTCAGCTTTGTTCCTCTCTATAGCTTATCCTTAACAACATCAAAGTTGAAACCTTTTTCCACTTTTTCCGAGATATTTTAAGTTTTACTTATGAAGGAATGTAATGTGATAAAATAACATATAATGTCAAATTCTTATAGTTATTATGTAATGAAATCAATGGCCTCCTTGTAAAGTCATGTTGGTTATTTGCAAGCCGCATTTTTTTATGGATAGGCCATTTGGGGTTCTTGTATTTGAAATGAGCTCTATTATAGAATCCTTTCATCTTTCATCTTGGTTGTGATGAATATGTGTTGGAAAAATTTTCCAATGTATAGGCCACCTAATGTTTTTTTTACACACAACGTAGTCGTCAGCAAAGTTCTTTCATCATTCAGATTGGATTAGGTGCAATTTCACGATTAGTAAGAAGTGACTAGTGCATCTTTCAACTTGGTTGTAATGACTATATACTAGAAAACAATTTAGATGTGTAGTCAATTTGAGGTTTTTTACACATAATGTAGTTATAAGTATAGTTCTTTCTTTGTTCAACTTATTTTAGGTGTTATCTTCATCAAATACATAAAGCAAAGTGTGTTCAAATTCACATATTATTGGGAATTCTAGAAGTTGTCATTAACGGAGGAAGTTAATGTAATGCCGTCTTCCTAAATTTGTGTTGTATCTCCCTCTCCATAATTAAATGGGGATGTTTGAATGTGTAATGAATACTAGTGTGATGTTGGAAGTGTAATGATGTCTAGTAAGATGTCATAAGATGTTATGATTTCCTACTAGAAAAAAGAAGACATAAATACTTCATAACTCTCTAAATTATGAAAATAAGAGTTAAACCACATGCATAATGAAGTAAATACTATTATTACCATTATTTATAAAAGAGAGGTGGAAAAATATTAATCCCACGTATATTATGGGATGTTATCTATCCATACCTCTAGCTATATAATAGAGGTGAAAGATTCCCTTTGGGATACACACATTATTGTGTCATTGTGACATGAAGAAAACATAGATTGTGATGTGTGGGTACTCAATATTGTAAGAGTGGAAGTTTCATATAGAATAAAAGGATAAAGCCTTCCCGTGGATGTTTCCCCATTTGGGGTTTTACCTCATAAAATTGGTGTTCTCTCTTTTCTATTCCCTTTCTTTCTTGCACTTGTAATTGATTAATTGATTATTGTGTTGATATGAGATTAGACTAGTAATATTTTGGATATTGATTTACATGTTAGTAATATATTTTAGTATGTTAATTCATGTCTCAATAACCTATTGCATCCAACTTATTGTTGATTTCTTGTATTTCAAAACTATGTTTTTCATGTCTACATTGGCCTCCATATTTTTCATTGACTTATTTACCTCTATGTTCAGGGGGGTCCTTAACAAATTATGCAATGGATATGTGTGGAAACAATTTATTTTTTCTTTTAATTGGAAAGTATATCTCATTTATGTGAGTTTCTTTTTATTTTAGTTCTATGCTACTTTTCAATAACAAAATTTCATTTTTATTCAAGTTACCAATACCTTACATGTTTACTCTTATATAACTTTCTTTTGACTTTTTCTATGCCAAAATATTTTTATTATTGATCTTTTTCCTATTGTGGAATATTTGAACACCGCCCCAAAGTAATTTCTTTCTTTCTTTCTCTTTTCTCCTTTTTTTTTCAACACACACACACATCGTTCATGTGCTTAATGTGCTTGCAATATTTCCTCGATATTTTTCAACTTAACTCTCAAAACATTCCTTTCATATCTTAATTTAAGAATTGTCTTGGAAATTATAGTATATGAATGGTTCATTTTAGATTTAACTAGAATAGTGTAGACAATTCTACATTGTCTATGCTTAACAGGTCTCCTTGTCTCCTCAACAAGTTCTTGTTGAAAAACAATTTCTATCTCCACTACCATTTATTTAGCTATTTCTTATGTAACAAAAGGTTCCAAGTATTTGGAAAATTCTTTTGTTGGTTCTTGTATAGCAGCAAGTTCAATTTCTATGTCCATTTCCTCTATTGGTTCTTGTGTGGCAAAAGGGAATGTACTCTCTAAAACTAATGTTGGTTATTTTGTTATAGCATCAGCATGGACCTATTAAGTTACTATGTATGCCTTGATTGCGGAGTGTGTCCTTCTCTTTCTTGGCACTTTAATACTAGGTGTGCTCCTTATTTTCCTTATAGATAAAATTATTTCCCTTATAGATAAAATTATTTCCCTTATAGGGTAATATTCCATGTTTTTCACATCATTAGAACCAGGATTGGGGACAGGGGAGGTTGCTTCCTAGGATTTTGTATTCATTATTTTTTTCTTGGTCCTCCCCTAGACAATGTCTGTTCATATTGTTCCTTAGTTTCCTATTATTTTTATTTTGTTGGTTGTCCCAAAAAACTCTCCCATGTTTTACTCTTACTTCTCAGGGCATTCATTATGAAGAGTTTAATTAACCCATCATTGGTTACATGGTATTTGAAATTCTCAAAAACTTTAACATTTTTTGACATATTTTGCATGGTTTTCATAACGAAATAAGGAATATTAAAAAAATTATAAGACATAAGATAAATGAGAAATTTGATATGATACCCAAATATGATGACATGTATTCTTTCATAGGTGATGTATTTATGCACAAAAAATCAATATCTTCTCATGGATGAGGTAAGGATCTTCAATCAAAACCACTTCCTTTCCTAACCAAAGCTTCTTCTCCCTCCAAAAAATATTGTTTAGTTGTTGGGAGTGTTGTCCTTCATTCAAACCACCTATCACCAACCGGTGGCATCATCATAATTGTAGTTGATTCCTCATATGTTACCTTAATGTGAATCCCTATGACTATGGTCCATATTTTATGAAACCTCAAGGTAAATTCCAAGACTATTTACTCATTAAACCCTTTCAATATCACCAAGTATGTTATCCAATCGACGTCTTGGAGAATATGATATGCACTTTTGCTCTTCTGTAAGATATCTAGGTTGTCTTATCCATTCCTAACGATAGACCCTCCAATGGAAATTTTCTCAGTAGAAACTAATTACCCTAGTCACAACAAAGGAAATTCTATGTTGTACAAGATGCAACAAGAAAGGTGGCTATTTTTTTTCAAATAAGGGATGAAGGTGACAAGATAGTGGTGTACGAGAAAAAATGGAACTTTTATGGAGCAGTTTGATAGGGATTAGAATGTGGTAATTCATGATAGGGTGGTAATAATAATCATGGACAATTAACAATACCTCCCCCTCTCATAGTAATTTGGATCCAAATGAAGAATGGATTCAGTGTTGGATCAATATGCTTGGTCAATGGTTTCTCATGCTTAAATACAAGGAAGAGGACATAGTAGACATGTGAAGGGACCCATGTCACTGCTAGCATTATCTTCCCTCATCAAACAATTACTCCATAAATAACATTAATGTAAAAGATGAAATGTTTATTTCATTTATTTTTATATGTAAGCTACATGAGTTTATCTCATAGATAAATGTCAAAGAAAAAAATACGATGTTGGTACCACTATATTTCAAGCCTCCCTAGCCCTGAAACATATGGAGTTGTGACTGAAAGGAACAACTAAATGGAATTAAGTGTGAAGATTGAGGGTTGGCATACCATAACCCATGTTTCTAAGCATGTAATCAGGCGCTAACTTAGAAAAAGTGGATAACCATCGATATTCATTTACTTGAATGGTTAAGATGAATAATGCTTGGTAAAAATGCAGGTCGCATATGATGAGAGATGGTCGAGCAAGCCTGCACATCATTCGATCAAATCTATGGTAGAAATAAAAAGCACACGGGTGAAGTGATGGGTGATTAAAAGCAAAAAAGTGGTGATTACTTTCCCAAAAAGTAGATCTGATTGGATGGTGGAGATGCACAACACATACATAAAGTGTGTGTATGAAGAAAGGGCCCAACCATGTGCAATAAGAAATATCACTCGAGATGTGTAGCTAATTTGTATTAATCATTCATGCTTAGGGACCTTTTTTGAAACTGACTAGCAAGTGTGAGTTACCACCCTACGAATCCAAGGTGGTTTCCACCCATAATAAAGTGGTGTCCCCACCATTAGTCTGATTCACCCCTGTCAGGTTTTGTCAATCAGTTGGGCCCTCTGTCATAGGTCACATCAACACTCCCTCGACCATTATTACCCCACCAAATGTCATATTAAATATCCTAAGGACATTAAATGTCCATTTTATATTTTTTTGAGTCATTGTCACTCAAAGCGTCTGAAGCACCAATTGACTAGAACCCCTACACAAAAGTACTCATAGTCATTGACCCAGTCATCGAGACAGAAAAAACCATCCACCACATCATATTAATCGGGTAAATTGATTTTTAAACCACGTGTGTTTAGTTTTACCATTGAGATTCAATGGATTTTACCCTAACTTGTAATCTAGTAAACTAATCCCTGAACTAGTCAATTTTTCACCAGTAAAAAGTTGCAGCAAAACCCTGAAGTGGCTTCAAAGACTATTCCATATGAGAATGCAATTGTATTCAATAATCAATTTGATATCAAGGATCATGAAAATGTCCATTATGACCTAATTCAAACCTTAGTTGAAGCTATATATCGAGTGGTATTAGATTAGGAAACCCATAAGTTGTGTGACTCGAACCTGGTACATTCAGTTTTCCCTCTAGTGGTGAATTTCCCAGAATTCATAGCCTAGTGCTCAACATGTTATTCCCTGAGTAAGATAATAATCATGTTTTCATATAGAACCAGATTTATCTTCCATATTGATGCCGAGAAAATTAGAAAATGTTTTCTCTTCAGGAAAAAGAAAACATCATGCCTTTTGGAGAGAAAGAATTAGCCCTAAAAAACCAAATATTGATCCCTAGTGATAAGGCCACAATCCTAACCTGTTATATGGAATCATGCATGGTCTCGTCAAACACAAAGATTTAGGACCATATTATTCAATACTGAATCCATAAAAATCATTTCCCTATTATGCACCATTCTAGGAAACAAGAATGACGAGGAAGTTGAGGAAACCATGTTATGTTTCCTAGCACAACTCCAGTTTGTTTCCAATGAAATCCCTAAATGGAATACCCCTACATTCCTATCTCAAATCCTCAACTAGAGATTGACTGAATTTTCTTCTCAATAAATTTTTCGATACCCTTCATGCCTATTTTTCCTGTTTCTCTGTCAAAACTTCAAACATTTTGAAGGTTTGGGATTAAGATTGACTTATGAAGTATTGAATTTAGAAATATCAATATATGAATGGAATCCATTGTTTATCATGCAAGCAATCAATTCTAATTTTACATAATTCACCAATAAAGTGATCAAAATTTTATATTATGTCATCCATGGAATGCACATGACAAGAATGCCTAGAGAAGGTAGAGAATGGCTACAATTCACCCCAGAAACTAGAGTTGGTGATCATATTTTTTTCATATTTGGTGATACAGTTATAAGAGTTTATGGTTTTGAATGGAGACTTTATAAGTTACCTAAATTCCTTACGGTCAGAATCATTTCCATGGAATATGTCAAACAAAGATTTCTTTCAGATGAATTATGCTTTGCAGTTTTCAAACAACAAAAATATTTCCATATCCCCAAAGATGTAGGTCATTTCAAATCAAATATCTAAGTGCGGTATATTATATGGAAATATTCCTAGAGTAGATAAACTTGAGAAGGTTGAAGAGGTGGCCTATGACACCCATAGAATGATATCAAAGCAGAGTCTAGAGAATAAAATTTTATCCTATGAGCTTGATCCCAATCCAGATATAGAATTGATAGCAAATAAATTGATCCCAATTGGACATCAATGGCCACTCACCTATTCCACTGGCTCAAAACAGTTGTCCATTTTGGCATTTTCCTAATTGTTTTTTCTCCGGTTTTTCGGGTCCCAAAATTTTGGGGTCGTTTTGAGGTCCTAAACGATGTTTTTTGGTGATTCGAGGGGCCACATAATTAGAAATGATGTGCATTTGGCCCCAATTAGAATACGTAATCTCATATAGAACTTTCCAATGGTATATTGAGCACCCAAATCAGAGATCGTATGCAAAATTTATGACCTCGAGAAGTTGATTGTTTAACTAACCACCCTAGGGCCGCAAAATTTATAATGGCTCATCTTCTATGGTTATTTTTTGGACATTTAGGGTTCTCTCCCTCATGATTTTTATAAATAGGCCCTTTTGGGCTCATTTTCATTCATCTTGGCATAGATGAGCGTAGCAGCCACATCTCGTATCATAGTTAGCTACCGCCATTCTAGTTGTTGTATTTACAATATGTTCTATTTCCTCCATTTAATAGAATATGTGTTTATTGTATCGTTGTTTTCATTGAAATATGCCTTTCTTTAATATTCTATATATGTTCTTTCATTTAATTCACACATAAATATAAATCAGTGGTATCAGAGCAATATGATCTTTGAATGTTTATCAGCCCATGTCCCCGACGAGGTCAAGGTATAGAGAGTTGGGTCTTGAACTAGTTTCACTTAAGGAAAACCACTCTCTTCACCCCAAGCGGCCTCCCATGGCAGAAGAAAATAGAGATGATGGATCAGTAGATCCTATCAATTCATTGTTCAATGAATCCCTCACATGATAGAGGAACGAGATGATGGATAGTTTTTCCCGTATCCTTCTCTGAATGCCGGCAGTGGTGAATGCACCTTCAACAAGCAGTCATTTCGGAGATGAAACCCCATTCTAGGTACAAGTTAACTTTGATATTCCTTTATTTGAAGGCTATATTGATGTTGATTCCATAGATAAGTGGTCGAATATTCTAGAAGGGTATTTCTTTGTCCACAATTTTTTTACAAGGAAATGATCACCTTTGTGCTCCTTAAGTTTGTCCCCCATGTCAAAAATTGGTAGGAAACTTATTGGGAGAAAAATTCATTAGAAGAGTCTGGAATGTTTGAGATAAATCCCACCTGGGCCTCTATCATAGATGCCTTCAAGGAACAATATTAACCTATGGGAAATGATGATGACCAGTACACAAAATGAACCATTCTATGTCAAGAGAGGGACCAAAAGGTGTTAGAGTACACCAACAACTTTCATACCTTGCGTAAAAATATAGTTATCAAGGAATCCAAGTGGAAAATGATACTCAAACATCGCAGTGGCCTACATCAGTACATCTGAACTGAGATGGACTTTCTAGATATCTCTTCACTTGGATTTTCCTATCAGTATGCTTTCAAAATTGTGGAGAAATTTTGGAAAAATAACAAGTGATGCTTTGCACGTGTGAACCCACTACAGAAGCAAGGAAATGGAAACCCTAGCTCAAAAAACAAGAGACAAGGAAATAAAAACCATTCCTTTCCAAAAGAAAAGAAGAGTAATGGAAATACAAATAAGGACACCAAGAGGTGGTGTGAGTTCCACAAAATCCCCTCGCACAATACTAATAAATGTCGCTCAAAGCAGTCATTGGTGGCCAAGATCAAATATTCAGAAGCATATCTCAATTTTGATTCAGAATCAAATGTCACATTTGAAGTCCAAGGGAAGTGGATCATTGATGCAAAACCTAGTGTCATTGTTTCTACCACACTAATTTAACTAGAGGATCCTGAAGAGTCAAAGGCAAAGGAATGTCTCTTCCACTCACAAATGTGAGTGAAGGGAATCCGGCTACATTTTGTTGTTGACAATGGCAGTGAAAAGAACTTGATCTCAATAGAATCCATCAAGAAATTGGAGATTTCGACAACACCACACCCGCAACCATACAACATTGGTTGGGTAAGATAAGGACGAGGTATTCATGCTATCAAGCCTTTCAAAGATGAAGTAATGTGTTGTGTGGCCCCACTTTAAGTTTTTGATATTCTTTTAAAACACCCATATATGTGGAAGCATCATCCTATATATGAATCACAACCTCGTAGTGTCATTGTCACTTTTGGAGGATAAATCTATTGGATACCAGAGACAGTTGCACCTGCCATAGTCTTAGGCATAAGGATAATCTCCCACACTAGGAAAATTTCCCTCTTCACAATTTCCTCTGAAGGAGAACATCATATCACAGAGACCTCCACAACCTTTGTGCAGGGTTTCTTTCCTCAATATAAATAGGAATAACACAAAGTCAATGTTCCCTCATCCATTCAAGTACCTCTAAAATGCAAGGCCACGCATTCAAGGTGCTCGTCCAGAAACAAATAATCCATACAAGTTCATACAAAGGAAAACACAACAACCAAAATTATTGAATAGCTCCAATGCATCCATTAGCAACAATTATAGCCCTCTTGAGATGTCAAAGAAAGGAATCCTTTTCACTTCAACAAATGTCACACCGGGAGATCAACTCGACACACAGTTCAAGATATAATATCGGATTTGATGAAATGGAGACCATTTCTTCCTAAGGGGGGATTGATTCAGATGGATATCAGTGGCCACCCACCTATTCCAATGGCTCAAAACATTTTTCCATTTTGGTAGTTTCCTAATTATTTTTCTACGGTTTTTCGAGTCCCAAACGTTTGGGGTCGTTTTGAGGCCCTAAATGAAATTTTTTGGTGATTCAAGGGGGCGTTTGTTTGCATATGGAATTCATATGGTCCCAATTGAAAGATATAAATCTCAAATAAACCTTTCCAATGGGTTATAAATATTCCAAATCAGAGATCGTATGCAAAAGTTATGACCCCAGGAAGTTGATTATTAAACTAACCACCTTAGGGTTGTAGACATTATGACAGTTCATCTTCTAGGGTTATGTTTTAGACCTTTAGGATTCTTGCCCTCGTTATTATTATAAATAGGCCCTTTAGGCCTCATTTTGTATTCATCTTGGAACAGATGAGTGTAGCATCCACATCTCTTCTCATGGATAGATACCACCATTCTGGTTATTGTATTTACAATCTGTTATATTTATTCCACTTAATAGAATATATGTTTACTATATTTCTATTTTCATTGCAATATGTGTGTGTTTATGATTTTATATATGCTCTTTCATTTCATTCCCACATAAATCCAGATCATAAATATAGTTGGGATGAGTTTGAGAATATTTTTGAAAATATCGTAGAGTCAAGCGAGCCTGAGCAAGTAGCAGGATAGAAGAGACAGGAAGAATATATGGAAATTGATGAAGAAGATAAATATCCTTAATCTAGAAGGATAAGAATTGATCTAAACAAAGAATCTAAAATATTGGCAATGAAGGAGATAGAGGTAGAGGTTTCCAAAGAGGTTGGTGAGATAAATAAACAAGCAATAATCCTGGGAAAGACACCAATAGGTTTTATTCCTTATACATATTTAGAATTCACAATACCTCAAAGTATAAATACCTTACTCCAAATGGACCTATGATGGTCCAGATTGATTTGCAGGTTATTTACAAAAAAAGCAAAAAATACAACGTACATAACATAAATGAAGACATGATTCATGCTATGACTAATCAGAAAAGGATACTGAAAGTAGAATACAGTGTTGATGATAGTTTCGTGTATTATTTGATAGAACCAATGGTTCCAAGACCCACCAGTCTAAAGAATTACATAGCTAAAGAACATGTAATAAACTAGGCTTTGTTTGGTAAGCTAAATAAAGTATATTTCTTCAAATAGGTCAGTGACATGATATGTGCAGAGCTAGTGAATGACACTAAAACAAATAAAAGGTTGAGAGAATACCTAAACAAAGTTGGATCCCTCTTGAAGGAAGAAAAAAGGACAACCAGAGCCAAGAGCGTGACTCTTAAAGAACTAGAAGATAAAATAGTGGCTCTAAGTGTGAAACCTGATGATGGATCCCGGTTTAAATCATTGATAGACAAAAAGGACAATGAAATTGTAAATATAAAAAGAAATCTAAATATACTGAATGTACACCCAGTGAAAACGACAGAAATCCATAGAGTGGAAAAGGAAAAAGAAGAATTGTTAGCTACTGTGGTGCAATATAGAGCTTGGGTAGAAGAAAAAAATAAAACGATCAGTGAGATAACATCATAGATAGATACTTTGGAATTTTAGAAAGAAAAAAAAGATAAAATTGTGCCACCATCCAAAATAACTTCATATGTTATAGAGCAAGCACATAATCACCCATCAACAGAGAAGAATGTCCTAGATCCTGTCACCCAACCACCATCAGTTCTGGTAGTTGATGTAGAATTCATGGATGAAGATCAAACTAGAGCTACTCTAGGAAAAATTGAAGAGGATGTTCAAACCAAAATAAAGGGTTTAGAATATGAAGGCACCCATAAGAACAATATAATTGTTGAGTTGGAGCATGATGTTACTAAAAAAGATGATAACATCACTTATATGAAAAGAGAATTTGATGACTTAAAAATCCAACTGACATCTTTAAATATATATTCCCAATAGAGTAATTTTTAAGAAGTATTACATAGGAGATATGGGATAGGATAGCCCGAATATTTAATGAAAAGTGGGATTTTATAGATCTAATGACTATTGAGATGGATATATGCAAGTCATCCATGAATTAAATGAAAATAGTAGCTTCTACCTTGGGAGACAATCCCAACTAGGAAAGAGAGACCATTTATTACCTATATACCAGAACTAATAAAAAATTAGAGGAGATGTAATTAAATAATAGAACACAGGTAATCAAAATTGAAAAAAGGATGATCTTGAAAAAAACATTGTACAAGGTAATGCAGAACAGTACAAACATCCTAGAAGATTATATAAAATCATTAATACCATGTTCAATGGAGCTACCAAGTTGGGATTACCTCTATTATGGGATGGAAACTCAAAATTCTATTCTAAAGAGGAATACATGAATAAACTAAAAGAAAATAGAAATGTAAATCTAGAAGAGGAGTTAGAAGGAAGAAACAATGGTGATCAAACCTTTGAAAGATGCAATCCCCCTTTCTATATTTGGATAAGAATGAAGACCGTTTTAAAGGAAATGGTGCCACTAATTTATGAAAGGCATTCTCAGGATAAGTTATCCCTAAAGAACATTAAAGATACATACCAATGGGGAAGGATTCACATATTTTTATTAGGTATCATAAGATAGACTTGTCACCTCAAAACAATATTCAACTCAGAAAACACCTGGGTAATCTTCACAGTGGACCTTCCCTTTATCTCAACAATTCATATAACTACCACAGGGAGCACAACAACATGTGGGACAAACTACATCATTGGAATTTATGCCACCTGGAAGTTCGCTACAACTTGGATACCCCAAATATAATGAAATGTTGTAGAGGATGAGCCAATTTGGAATTACACCTGGATCTACATCACTCCCAACTCAGTAGACTATGCACAGTGAAAAATCACCCGTGAAGGGAAAGAAAAGAGGCGGAGGATGAAAAAAGAATTAAATAGGAGTTTTGTAAATTTTAATATTTTCAATGTAAAAAGTAAAAGTGAAAACTATTACTTTATATTACAAGTCTATTCATTAATAAAATAAATTCAAGAGCCTCAAGGGCCTATATAATGTAGCTCTATATATGAGCAAAAGGCTATCAATTTGAGAATTAGAAGTATTATTTCTTCTATTGTTGACTCGGGTGTATACAGTTTTTATGTAATCTTTTTTATCAGAGATTAATGAAATGAAGTCTTGCTTATTGGTACTTCTACATTTTTTCTTATGTGGTCATCTATTTATAAGGATTTGTGCAAAGAATAACAGAATGAGCACAGTATCATTTGTCATGAATTGAGAACCGTAGATTCTTTCTTCATGATTAAATTTTGGAAGTCTTTACAAAAATGAAAAGTTCTTAGTTTTGTGTTGACCTTTGATACATCTCATTTTGCTTTGTGTATGGAATATTTCTATATATATTTATTTTATGAAATCTCTTACTACTAAAGGATAAATAGATCTCATGCTAGCCCTTGAAAATTTGTAAAGAATTACTGAATTCTATCAAATACAGCTCAATACATTCAAATCCTGTATTCCTTAAGGAAATGCACCTATCGATGCTTCCTTTTGTTCAATATTTGTCTCCATCACTTCATACCTCATCATTTTCCTATTTGTTGTTCCTGAATCCATCTAATTCCTCTGTTAAATTTCATTTACATTCCTAGTTTTATTCACAATTTACCGTTAAAGATCCCAAGAATTTTAAATAATGGCTCAAACATAAATTCAGATTCTAATTTAGCTCTAACATTGTTAAATTTTGAACCCTATAAAGATTGATCTTATTCAACCTTCAACCTATGAAAATTGTGGGACTAGCATGAGAAATGGTGAAGTTTCCAAGGAGCGTATTTAAAGAAAATTGTTCCTCGAGTATGACAAAGAAAAATATTTGATTCTTGTATGATAAAACAAAGTTGAACATAATTGGTTGAATCTTCACCTAGTGACTCTACTAAAGTAAGATGGATCATGGTAACACCAGATAGAATCCTCAAACAAAAGATTTTTTCAGCCTTCCTGATTCAAGAATCCATTGGAGGAATTTACATTCATCTCAAGGAAGAGGTATTCCACTGTTAAATTCACCTTTGATATCTGCTTCTAGTGAAAATCAAGAAATATTTGAATATTTAAATGATTCAGAAAAAAATATTACAATATTCTTAGAACTCCTTTGAATCTCATCCTTGATTAACTTATGTCAACTCAATCTCACTCATCTAGCACTTCGAATCCTTCTCATTCTTATTTAGGACCTTAGAGACCTTCATTTACCCCACCTTTACAACCTATTGTTGTACATACTCCAAATATGGCAGGAAGTGGCCAGGGAGGCCCACCACCACCTATTAACCCATGGATTGTAGCTAGGTATGGTCCTTTAAATATGTATGTAGATTTCTATGATATGATTGAACATTATTTGAAGATATTACCTAAATATGATGGAGAAAAATATATTTTAGCTGAAGAACACATGGATAATTTTCACAATTTTACTGATAATATTTTGATAGAAGATGATTATGTATATATGAGGTCGTTTGTACAAACACTTGAAGGAGAATTAAGAAAATGGTTCATAAATTTACATGCTAATTCTATTAACTCCTAGAAATCTTTACATCAAATGTTTAAGATACAATGGAGGAAAACAAAGATAACTTATACTACCTCACTGAGTTTGAATCCCTAGAGAAAAAGAATGTGGAAACTACAGTTAAATTTAACAAAATATTTAATAAGTTGTATAACATAATTCCAAATGACATGAAACCTTTACGATTTGTTGAAAAGGTCACTTATGCAGGAGCTTATGAATCTGAATTTTCTATGATGTTGAGAGAAAGAAGATCAACTACACTAGCAATTATGCAGGGCGATGCCTTGGATGTGTTGGGCACTCTATATGCAAGTTAATTAAAGCCAACATACAGAGTGTTCAATATAAATTTTCAACCCAGGGAATTCTCTTATTTCAAGGATAATATGCACTATATATGCTTTAAACACTAAGTAGTTGATGCTGTAAGTAAATGGTCCTACATTCCTGTTCAGCCACACTCATCCCATAATCCACTTAATCCAATTTACTTTTGCAAGAATGCAATCACAAGTACCTCCTACGATTCTTAATCTAGAATTGAAAGATTCAGGAAATAATATCTAGATTAATTTTGTAGAAAGTAAAATCCCTAATTACCAAACCATCTAAATATCCATCCAACTATCCTGATTTAGTTATTCTAGAAATCCAAAGTACATGAATTAAATTCAGCTATTCTATAAATACAAAGTACATGAATTAAATTTAGCTATTCTAGAAATCCAAAGTACAGGAATGAAATTCTGCAATTATAAATGCGAAGGAACAAACTACAAGGATATAAATAAAATAGTAATTGAAAGAACTAGAGATGAAAAGGGTTGTTACAACTATCACATAGTTGCATAAAAGAAAGTTAACCTATATAGTCGACAGACACACCACACCACTGCAGTTTTACAGGAGATGCAATTACTGATTATTCAAATGACACACGGTAAATCGATAACTGTTGCAGCTTACTATAAATAAAGGAAATTATCACAAAATCACACAACAGAATAAATACAATACCTAATTAACTCAGCAATCCCTGTGGTAAGGTAGGCCCAGCCTTCACACAGAGATTATGGAAGTAACACGTGTTAAAACGTCGAGATCTGAAGAATCAACTCCTTGTATTAAAAAGTGGAAGATGAACACGCAACCTTAACCATAGCTGATACAATAATTTGGTTAAATTTTCAACCCCCGGATCAAAATAGTTCCCATTATTTATACAATTACAATCATAACATCTTCCTACTATTATCAGGAAGCCATGAAGATCTCTGATCTTCAAGTTTCCCTGATTACAATGAGCTATTATAGTCGTGGCAAGATGAGAGCAGAAGATATAGGGAAGTTGTTATTCAAGCTAGAAATAATAATCATGATTAATTGAGAAGATACTCCGTGGATTGTAGCTAATTTTGAGCAGTGATGCACTATTGCCTCCAAATTTGTCGCAGTTTGTTGCAGCCACCCTTGTACAGCTCGCGTGGAATAATACACTTAGACAACATTCCTTGGCCAATGATGGAATGTATGGCGATCAACTTCGCAATGAATGTCCATCCCTCCTTTGGCATGTTCGTCCCGCTACATGTGTATCCCTTACATCTTGAATTATCTTTATGAAACCACCATATGTTAGCATAATTTAAGATGTAGAGCCCTTATTACCAAAATCCTAATCATTAATAAAATAAGACAATGATTAACCATACCTGTATGACTTGAGGGACCAAGTGAGGGAAAAACATCTGCTTAGCATGCATAATAGAGTAGCATGAGTCACAAAGAGGTAGATAAGGGTGGTAAAAAAGGGGCCATTTTGGGCCCAACATCTCTCCCCAACTATCCTGTTGCATATCCTCATGCAACAACCTCCATTATTCTAAATCTGAGTCTGGAATTATGCTTCGTTCATGGAGAGAAGAAAAGTTGTATGGGAATTCAGATGTTCCTTCTTTTTCTACAAATCCCTTATGGACAACCCAATATCTCCAATACTTCTGCTCGTCTCCCCTTGTTAATGAGAAATATTCCCTGTATGGTTTTGTTGGCCACCAGATGAGAGGAAATTTAAATTTGAGTCCTAGCCAATTAACCCCACATTCCCTCATGCATCCAACATAACCCTCAATCCTGGAAAGTGCTTATTCAAAATTCCTGTAACAGTAGGGGTCCCTATTTCTAAGGGTTGAGGAGGTAACCTGCCATCTTTGTTGGCTACCTTCCAAAGCTACTCATTGATGTATGGAAATATGGCTGGTACAAGTAGAAATAACCCTTTCTTGAAGTTACATTATATGTTGTGTTTGGATGGGACACGAGAGTACACTCTGATGTCGATCAAAGAGGAGACGAGGATTTTGAGGTTTTCTTCGAATCCAAACATTAGAGTGGGGCTCATTGTGAGAGAAACTTTGGAAATACCTTTCCCACTAAACATGATTGATCACAAAGGAGGAAAAATCCCTCAGCTGAACATCACCTGAGAAAGGGACAGGATTCAAATGGCAATCCAAAGGGAAAACCAACTCATGCAAATAAATCTCACATAGAAAATTCAGGTCCTCAAAATCACTTCTCATAAATGTTTCGAGGAATTTATCCAAGGTTGCTATTTCATATGATCTCCCTTATTTCATAGCCCTTAGTTTAAACCAAATAAACTGCTCAAATAAAAACACAGGGTAAGAGGAGGATGGTACTCTAGTACCCAACAATTCCTGAGAAAGAGTATACAGCTGGTATTTTTCCACCTGCATGGAATTGAACTTTTTCAGCTCCTTTAGCTCCTTCTGTAGTTCTTCCCCGCGGATTTTTTGGGACATAAGTTCTCCTGCCCATTTTTCCTTTAATTCCTTGATGGTCTTCCTATGTTCAGCGAGGGAAACCATCCCTTCTTGATACCTCTCCACCTGACTCCTCCACTTCCTCACTTCTATTCTCAACATTGAGAGTTATTTTGTCAGCTTTAGGATTTCTTTATCTTTAGAATGTTCCTCATTATCAGAATCCAAATTGATAAAATTTTGAGGAAATTGAGTCCATACCTTTTAACCTGATGTTCCAATTTGAACATCCTGTACTCCTAAAATCACTTTTGGGGGTGTTGGTTCTTGTGTAATAGCATTCCTTATTTGAATTTCTCCCTCAGCAACTTCAACCATAGGTGTCTATAAAACAACTTCTGGAGATGTTGGTTCTTGTGTAATAGCATCCTCTCTTTGGATTTCTCCTATAGCAACTTCAACAATTGATTGCGAGGGTGTTGGTTCTTGTGTAACAACCTCCTCCTGAATTTTAATCTCCTTGTCTACCTGATTGTCAACTACAACTTCAACAGGGGGATGCAAGGCCGCTGGTACTTGTGTAAAAATGCCCTACCCTTCTCTTTCTTCATGCTGTTGGGATTGTAGATTTTATTTCATGTCTTTTTCAATATGGAGTTGTTCCTCAAGGATTTTAGTGTCCCCTGAATATTGTGATTGCATTTGTTCATCCTCTCCTAAATCCAAATCAGGAATGATATCCGTTCTGGGATTGGATTCTTGTTGCATCCTGAGAGTCTCCACAGAAATTTCCAGGGATGTTTGTTCTTGTGTATAAACATCTTGGTTAACTTCCTCGTTCTCCTGCTGTTGGGATTCCATTTCTATCAATTTTGTGTCCTGATATGGTTCAGGATTCACAGTGCAAACTTCTTCATTAAATTCCAGAATATTTCCCATCTCTGGTTCTTCTTCCCTCATTTGGGTGGAAAATTTAACGAGAATACTCAAGGATGTTGGTTCTTGTGTATCAGCACCTTGTTCAAACTCATCATCATTCTGCTTCTAGGGTTCCATCTCTACCAGTTCTGTGTCCTTAGAAGGTTCAAGGATCACAACGCAGACTTCTTCAGTAAAACCAGGAATAACCTCGGCCTCTGGTTCATCTGTGCCAATTGGGTGGCAACTTCAACATGAATATTCAAAGATGCTGGTTCTTATGTATTAGCATCTTGTTTATCCACTAATTCCCTTTGCTAGAGTTTCTCTTGGGGAGCTTCACCATCCTTCCAATTAGGTTCTCCTTGTTCTTTCATAGCTGTAGGTACGGTTTGTTGTGTCACAAAGGCACGAACTATGACCTTGTAACCTGACTGGTTAAATATTTCTCCACACACAGGACAAACCACTCTTTCTTCCTCATCACCAACCTTAGCAGGAGTTGATCCTTCTAATTGGTCTACAGCTTCAACCAATGTGTGCAGCTTCCTTTCACCCTGTTTCTTGCATGCTTCCTTCCAATTTTCTAGTTCCTTCTGAAGTGATTGTACTTCCTCCTTTAATAGCCCATTTTCATACAGAAGTCCTTCAATTTGAGGTTCTTCTGCAGCCAGTTCCTGTGGGGCATCATTTCCTTTGGGTATCAAAATGGGGAATTTGATTTGTGCTTCTAGGGTTTCCCATCTTACCCGTGTTGCTTCTGCTGCTGTAACTGACCTAGTTCGTTTTCTTCTTATTGGTGGTGATACATGTACTTCCTCTTTTTTTCTCCTCCTTTTTCTTCGTGGTGTCTAAATTTCTAGATTTGCAGCTGATGTGGAAGGGATATCCTCTGTTTCAACATTTTCTTGTTCTTCCTTGATCAGAGTTCCTCCCCATTCACAGAAAGATTCAATGGTAAACACCACCATGTTTTCTTCTGTTATCATGGCTCTAACATCTTCAGCTTCAACTGTTGCTCCATCTAATGCTACTCCAGTTTCAGCTTCTGCTGTCAGAGCTTCCAAATTATTTGGTTTCTTAGCAAGGTTTTCTTGTGCATTTTCCTCAAATTATTTTGCTTGGTCTTCTGACAGATCCTTGAATCCAGTCTCATTCCCCCCCCGCCCCCCCCCCACACAACTAAATTGGAGGGACTCCAAACCTCCTGTTGCTCTACATTTCCCCCCAACTGTTGATTGGCAGGCTCTTCTTGGTTTTGAATAGGCCCCATGAGTACAGGTACTTCTACTTCCTCTCCTATTGGAACATCAGGAAAAAGGGCATGTTCCTGAATTTGACTTGTAACTTTCTCCAAGGTTTGGTTTTGTTGAGCTAAGGCCCATAAAATTATTAATTTCATTAGGCCATGGTGGGTAAGGGAGGAGTTTGGATGCTTGGCTATTCTAACAAACCCTGCCATATGGTGTAAATCATTGAATAAATAAAATGGAAAGTTTAGCAAGGCCCTGATGGAGATGAGATAATAAAGGAAATTCAGAGTAATAAACCGTTTGATACTTACCTTCACAGGTGATATACTTCTTGAGGAAAATTTCTACTTGATCCCATGGGCGAGGCAGTGACTATAACGCTATCCCTATCCATGACTATTGAATGTGCTCCCCTTCTCTCAGAAAATCTTGTACTACTACAGGATTGGGGGTTCTTCATCCAAACCAGGCTCAGCCCACCTAAGGAAGTCCAGTGACCTCAGCCACTATTGCTTCAGAGACTTCGATACGTAACCCCTGAACTTCTGAGTGGGTTTCTATAAGATTCGAGGAAAATTTTAGAGTTGTCTCACGATGAAACCCATTTAGGTGTTGGAAGAATTCAGTCCAGCCCACGGCTTCAAAAATAGCAAAAAATTCAGCATTTCTTCTTAGTTCTCATGTGTTTGGAGGTTCATGCCAATCTGGGATACCCATGTTTGTTTTCCTTCAAAAGTGTTTCTCAGTCCGATAGATTACAAATCCCGACAATGGGGGTTAAAGCACAGAGTATGCATGAACAACTGAGAGTGGAGTTGGGTAAATTCGGAAAGTTTAAGAGCATAGAAAAGTTTGGAATTTTATCCCAAATTAGGAAAGGTGGTGGTTATCAGGTAACATAAATAGTCATTAAGTCGTACGAGTGGATGGTTAACGATATGAAGGTGTAATAATGGGCACAGAAAGGAAGGTATGATTAATATTGATAGATCTTAGTTAATACTTAATCAAGTAGATAATCAGAACCATACCTTCAAAAATATGCGATGAATGGTAACCTTTGGAAAATAGTAGAACGTGTGAAGTGTAGCCATTTAAGTGTAATAATTATTGCAGGTATGCTATAATGACCTTTTCTGTCGGTGAACCAAAACCATCATGTCAAATTGGTCAAAAACATAATGAATGATGGAATATAAATCAGAATCGTTGGCATCAAGAATTGGAGCCATATCTAAAGGAGTCGCTAACCACGATTGCAAAGAATTCTTCCAATAATGGAGGAGTCACAGTCGCAAGCCATAGAGAAATCAAGCAGTCTAGCAAAGTTGCGGCCATGGATTATAGAAAAATCATCCAATTGTGGTGGAGTTGCAGCTGTCGAAAAAGGAAACATAGTATAAATGGAACGGTGTCGCAGCTACCAGAAAAGGTGAAACATAGTAGAAATGGAATGGTGTCGTAGCTACTGGAAAAGGTGAAACTGGACAAAAGTGAAACGGTGTCACAGCTGTTGGAATCGAAAAAAAGCTTTAAGTTGATGAGATTTGATGGAGTTGTAGCTATGTGGAAAGGGGTAAAGGGTGGGAGTTTACGTTGTTGCAACTGCGCGAAACGGGGAAAGGGCGGAAGTTTTATGGTGTTGCAGCTGCGCGGAACGGGGTAAAGGGCAGAAGTTTTACAGTGTCGCAGCTACATGAAAGGGGTAAAGGGAAGAATTTTTACAATGTTGAAACTATGTGAAATGGGGTAAAGGGTGGAATTTTTACGGTGTTGCAGCTGTGCGAAAGGGGTAAAGGGAGGGATTTTTACGGTGTCGCAGTTGTGCGGAATGGAATAAAGGGAGGTATTTTTCAGTGTTGCAGCTGCGACAGATTCGTGCAAGGAATTCTCTTATGATGCAGAGAGTAACAGAAGGACAAACCTGGTCAATAGGCCCAATAATGACCACTGCTCCTTAGGCGCTTCCCTACACATTTTATTTTAAAAGAAAAATGGATCAAGTTCAAAAGAAAAGATAACAGTAATAGTAAAAATAGCAATTTATTTATGTACAATTTTTATTTTTTTTTGTAAGAATTACAGCAATTAACTAAGGATTGATAGGGGCAAAAAAAGATTCATGCCCTTGTTCTAACTGGTAGTCTGGATCAGCTACAATCTGTGAAGTGAATGCGTCTTTTGAAATGGGCTTATGGTACAGTCACATCCTGTGACCATTAGCAAATAATGGTGCACGATTCTCATGAATGGTTACCAGGTGGACTATACCATTATCAAATACTCTGTCTACCAGGTATGGGCCTAACCATATTGTGTGTAATTTACCCTTGAATTCCCTTTTGAATCTTGAATCGTATAATAATGCCCAGTCTCCTTCATATAAGACTTTCTTTTTGATGAATTGGTCGTGCCAATTGGATCTCTGTTGCTGGATTAATACTGTCTGATCCATAGTAGCTAAATGGCTCTCGTCAGGTTCATTCAATTGATTCAATATTCTCTCCTGGCCTTCGGTCACATCTAAGTTTACCTCTGTATTTGTCTTCAAAGTCTTAATTTCAAATTCAATCGGGAATATAGCACTTTTCCCATACACCAAGTCATAAGGAGAGAAACCTATAGTGTTGCGCCAAGTAGTATGATATGCGCACAGTGCTTCCGAAATTCTATCAGCCCAATCTCTATGATGGCTCTTGACCATCTTGGTAAGGATGGATTCAATAAAAAATTTAGTGCTTTCTACCTGGCCATTGGCTTAGGTATGGTATGGTGAAGCTATCCTGTCCTGAATATGGTACTTTCATAGTAGAGCTTTGAATTGATGTGACACAAACTGAAGTACTCCATTGGTAACCACTTCCTTGGGTACTCTGAAACAGGTAAATATTTCACCATAGAAGAAATCAATCATAGCCTAGTCATTAGCTTTCACTAGAGCCACAGCTTCTACCCATTTCGTCATGTAGTCGGTACAGACCAAGATGTAGGCTTTCTACCTGGAATGAGGGCTGATATGACCAAAAAAATCTAAGGCCCATCTGTCAAAGGGTTCAACCACCAGTTTTGGTTGAAGAGGCATTTGATCTAATCTATTGTGTTGGCCCATCCTCTGGCAACTATCACAAGACTGGACATATCTTTTTGCATCCCTAAAATGGGTCGTCCAATAGTATCCCATTCTCAGCACTTTGTGTCCCGTCCTCCTGTCTGTAAATGCCCCCCACAAGGCTCATCATGGCAGGCCTTCAAAATATGGAATATTTCATTTTCTCTTACACATCTTCTGATCTCAATATTAGGGCCTATGTAGAAGAGATGACCATCTATCCAACAATACCTGGCACTTTGTTGAATAATTTTCCTCTTTTCTCTTTTGGACAAATGTGCTGGAAGCTTTCCTGTAGCCAAGTAGTTAGTGACATCTACATACCAAGGGGTATGAGCTAAAACTGCAAATAAGTGTTCATCTAGAAAAGAGTCCTCAACAGGAAAATTATCATCACTGTTAGTAAAACAAGATAAGAAATCAGCGACAACATTTTCTTTTCTAGGTCTGTCTATAATGGTAATATCAAATTCCTGTAATAGTAACAGCCACCTAGTTACCCTAGCATTGGTAACAGGTTTATTCATTAGATATTTGATGGTCGAGTGGTCATTGTGCACAAATGTAGGATATCCAGTGATATAATGTCGAAATTTGTTAATGGAATAAACAATGGCTAAAAACTCCTTCTCAGTAACAGTATAATTAATTTCAGCAAGGGTTAAGTTTTTACTATTATAATCAACTGCATAAGGTGCTTGACTATCCTGCTCTCCTAAAATTGCTCCAATGGTAGTATCAAAAGCATCTAAAGAAATGTGAAAAGGCAGGGTCCAATTGGGCCCTCTTAGGATGGGAGTTGTGGACAGCTTCTCCTTAAGTTTAACAAACGATTTCTGGCATGCCTCATCCCAAATAAATTGCACATCCTTCATTAATAGTGAAAAAAAAGGAGAGGCAAGTTTGGAAAAGTTTTCTATAAATCTTCGGTAATATCCAGCATGCCCCAAGAAACTTCACACTTCTTTTTGAGTTACAGGAGTAGGTATATTTTTTATTACCTTGATTTTAGAGGGGTCCACATGGATGCCATCAGTAGAGATAAAATTCCCCAACACCACTCCTTCACTCATCATCATATGGCACTTTTCAGTGCTCAAAGATAGTTGAATCTGTTCGCAGCGAGTTAAAACCTTTTCCAAATTTTTCAATACTTCTTCAAAATCTCTGCCATAAGGAGTAAAATCATCCATAAAAATTTTCTGAAAACATGCCAATAACAGCTCTTTGAAATGTGCCTAGTGCATTGCATAAACCAAAGGGAAGCACTTTGTATGCAAAATTTCTCCAGGGACAGGTGAAGGTAGTTTTATCCTGGTCTTCAGGAGCAATCTGGATTTGATTGTACCTGCTAAACCCATCCAGGAAGGAGAATAACTTCTTCCTGGATAAGATGTCAAGTACTTGATCAATGAAAGGTAGGGGAAAATGATCTTTCTATGTTGCCTTGTTCATCTCTCTATAGTCCACACAGACTCTCCATTTACCATTCTTCTTGGGTACTATTATGAGCAGAGACACCCCCTCACTGTCTGAAATGGGATATATAAATACTACTTCCAAGAGTTTCTGAATTTCTTCCTTCATTATGTCCCTAATATTGGGGTTCATTCGTCGTTGAGGCTGGCACACAGGCTAGGAATCACTTTTGATATAAATGTGATGGGTGCACAAATTAGAGGGGTTATCCCTCGTGTCTATGTATTCCCAGGCAAATGCCCCCTTGTGTTTTTTAAGAGACTGATCAGGCACTTCTACTCATCTAGGGAAAGGTTGGGATTAATATTCAGGGTTTTTCCAGACTCTACCTCAATAGGAACACTTTCCAAATTTTTCAACACTGGAACTATATGAGTGTCACTGACTAATGCCTCTTCTATGAGATTTTCTTGTTCCTCTTCACCTAGAGTAGCATTCAGGATCTGATAAATTTTATTATTGATAGAAGTGGGTTCACTGATGAAATTATTAATGGCATCATCTTCAATTTCATCCTTAAAATTTAAGACATTCCCTATCATTAATAATGGATGAATTCACTCTCCTTCCTCTGGCTCCATTCATAATGGAGTCTTAGCTTCTAAGCTCGACTGAGTTGGAGGATAGAGAGTGAGGTTATTTATCTCGATTCCATCTGATATGGTCATATACCCGAATCGAAAGCTGATGCAAGCATCAGCTATAGCTAACTAAGGCCTTCCCAAGATCAATGGGTGTCCTCCTAGCTGCGACTTAGGTTGTAAAACCAAGAATTCAGCAGGGTACTCCCAAGAATCAACTGAGATAACCAGATCATCCAAGATTCCTTCAGATTTAATAATGGATCTATATGCCAATTCTAAAATGGTGGGAGTTGGCCTAAGATTAGTGAGCCCAAGTTTTCTTACAGTTTCAATAGTCATAACGTTAATTGCTGCTCCTAAGTCTACCAGTACGTTGGGTATCTATGTGCACCCAATCTGCACAGTGACAGTGGGATTCCCAGGGTCGTCGTATTTGGCCAAGAGGTTTTTTCCCATTATTAATGTAGATAATTTCCCTATGACATGAACAGTGAGAGGATCCCTGGGTGTCCTTCCCGGTTTCCTTGTACACATATCCCGAACAGTTCTGGCATAGATAGGTACATCTTGAAGGACCCAAAGGAGGGGAATTTTAACATAAATATTTTTTAACTCTCATAAGAGGTTAAACTGAGGTTGTCCCACTACCTTTGGTAACATTAAGCTTTCAGGGTATGGTGGTTCCCTAATCAAATGTGTAGGTTGTGTGTCGATAAATGTGTCTTTCTATGTCTCAGTCATCATATTAGTAGGATGTCCAGCGTCTTCAATAATGGGGGTCACTGTATTGAATAAATACTGTGGATTCATCCCTTCCTCATGCACAGAGGATGGAACATCCTCAATGATCAAAGGCTCCACTACCTTTCCTGATCGTAAGTGGATATCATTGCAGGGTACAGGATTAAGGGAGTAAGCAGGCATGTTGACAGTCTCAAACTGATGGACTGCTTTATTATTTGGGTTAGGGTTAGGTTGAGCAGGAAGTTGAGGTCATATCGGCATATTGGGGACATCATTATTCTGGAGTTGCAACTACGACTGCTGATAAGGATGAGGATATTGAGGAGGGTATGGTTGTTGAAGAAACGTTTGATGTGGAAGTTGTGGAGGGGCTTGGTTATGGGGAAACTGGTTCCCTAGATGGAAATTCCTCCATCCAAGAGACCAAGAATTTTGTTGGTTCAGTGGCTGTGGTGGTTGTTCCTAGGGGTTCCAGAAGTTAAAATTTTGCATTGAAGGTTGAGAGGGGTACCATTGAGGATTAGAATAAGATGAAAGGAATTTTGTATTCCTATGCTGCATATTATTCCAATTATTCATGTTATTCAAAAATGGAAACAAGTCTAGAGTCATACCTTGATTTCAATGCTGTCAAGGCTTTTTCTGTGCAATAAAGTAAGTTGGTTTCACCTCTGGAGTTGATTCCTGCAGAACAACCTTCACTTGAGGTAGTGATGGGCATTCTTTTGTGTCATGGTTCAGCTCGCACAGCTGACACACTTCTACCTTGTCGAGTGGGAACTCCTTCAGAGGGTGTTTCTTCCTACATCTATGGCAGAATACACCTAGTGTGAGATCCTCTACTACTTGTTTCTACTTTTCCCTTGGGACATTTATTTCTGACGAGATGGCGCTCATCATTTCTGTTTTTAATTTATCAAGGAGATTTCCTATCTCTGCATGGGTGGCTCATCCATTAGATGACTTTTGTGTTCTATCAAAGACATAAAATTCTAATTTGTCCCTTTTGTCCCATATGTTATTCTAGGAAGATCCCCTGGAATACCTTTTGCACAGTTCCACGATCTTTTCAAAGGACTCCTTGGAGATATCCCCCTTTCCTAACAGGTTTAAGATGTCTAGGAAATCATCTCTAATCCCATGAAGTAGGATTATTTTGAGCACATCTAACCCCATATTAGTCTTTCCAGCTCTCTGCACATTATATAAAATCCTTTCGACAAAATATTCTAGACTTTCATCATCCTTTTGTACCATTTTAAACAGTTCTTCTCTCTTATCCTTGGTATTGCAATACTCTTGATATTTTTCCAGGAACACCTGTTTCATCCTGTCCCAGTTAGTGACAGTTCCACCTACCAGCTCATAAACCAACGTAATGCATTGTCCTTCAGAGTGGCATGGAAGAGTTTCAGCTTCTGTGCATTAGTGGTATAGTCATAGCTATGACAGAGGATGTCAAATTCGAAAATAAACCCGTTTGGATCCTCTGCCACTTTTCCATAAAAGTGAGGCAACACCGATGGCGATATATTTTTCATGGGGGTTATCCCTTATAGTTGTTGAATTAGGAACTGAAGTGTATCCACCATCCCTTCAGGAAGGGAATTACCCTCATGATGATGATTTTATCCCATTGCTTCTTCCTCTTCGGGATCACGTCTATTACTCATATTTTCTTCTGTTTTATCCTCTTCGTCCATCCATTGATCGTTGAATTTCTTATGGAACTGTGTCCACTCCTCTTCAATCACAACCTTCCCATTAATGTGATAGATCAAATCTCGATCAACCAATCCTGCAGTACTAAATTTGTCTTCCTATGTAGGGGTATCCGAGGGTGTTGCATCTCCTTGTGTGTTCTCCACTATAGAGACTGATGCTACCACTCCAGGGGTGACAGGGCTTCTTCTGATGGGTGTTTCCTGATAGCGATCCCTGATAGAAGAATTGGTTCTATCAACCAGCTCATCAATGAATGTTCTTCTCCCCAATGCTGGATTTCACCCACGGCCTCAAATACCTGCAATGTTAGTGTTATGTGGGGTTCTGGGATCTATAAGATGGTCACACTGTACCCTTCTTGTATTCATGCAACCCAAAACATGCAAACTTTTAAAAAAAACTAAAGAAGAATGAATAAAGATAATTAATGGATGCAACTACAATAGTGTCTAATACATATCCTTCCCCGGCAATGCTATATGCAAGTTAATTAAAGCCAACAAACAAAGTGTTCAATATAAATTGTCAACCCAGGGAAGTCTCTCATTTCAAGGATAATATGCACTATATATGCTTTAAACACTAAGTAGTTGATGGTGTAATTAAATGGTCCTACTTTCCTATTCAGCCACACTCATCCCATAATCCACTTAATCTAATTTACTTTCTCAAGAATGCAATCACAAGTACCTCCTATGATTCTTAATATAGAATTGAAAGATTTAGGAAATTATATCTAGATTACTTTTGCAGAAAGTAAAATCCCTAATTACCAAACCATCTAAAGATCCATCCAACTATCCTGATTTAGTTATTCTAGAAATCCAAAGTACATGAATTAAATTCATCTATTCTAGAAATCCAAAGTATGGGAATTAAATTTCGCAATTATAAATGCGAAGGAACAAACTGCAAGGATCTAAAGAAAAAATCAATTGAAAGAACTAGGGATGAACAGGGCTGTTACAGCTATCACATAGTTGCATAAAATATAGTTAACCTATACAGTCGACTGACACACCACACCACTGCAGTTTTACAAGAGATGCAATTACTGATTATTCAAATGATACACGGTAAATTGATAATTGCTACAGCTTACTGTAAATAAAGGAAATTATCAAAAAATCACACAACAGAATAAATACAATACCTAATTAACTTAGCAATCCCTATGGGAAGGCGGGCCCAGCCTTCACACAGATATGCTGGAAGTAACACATGTTAAAACACCAAGATATAAAGAATCAACTCCTTGTATTAAAAAGTGGCAGATGAACACGCAACCTTAACCACAGCTGATACAATAATTTGGTTAAATTTTCAACCCCTGGCTCAGAATAGTTCCTAGTATTTATATAATTACAATCATAACATCTTCCTACTATTATCGGGCAGCCATGAAGATCTATGATCTTTAGGCTACCCTGATTAAAATGAGTTGTTACAGCCATGGGAATATGAGAGCAGAAGATATAGGGAAGCTGTTATTCGAGCCAAAAATAATAATCATGATTAATTGAGAAGATACTTCATGGATTGCAGCTAATTTTGAGCAACGGTGCACTATTTCCTCCAAATATGTTGCAGTCTATTGCAGCTACCCTTGTACAGCTCGCATGGAATAATACACTTGGACAGCGTTCCTTGGCCAATGATGGAATGGATGGAAATCAACTCAGCAATGAATGTCCATCCCTCCTTTGGTATGTTCGGCCCACTACATCTATATCCCTTACATCTCGAATTATCTTTATAAAACCACCATATGTTAGCATAATTTAAGATGTAGAGCCCTGATTACCATAATCCTAAGCATTAATAAAATAAGACAATGATTAACCATACATGTATGACTTGAGGGACCAAGTGAGGGAAAAACATCTTTTTATCATGCATAATAGAGTAGGATGAGGCAAAAAGAGGTAGATAAGGGTGTTCAAAAAGGGGCCATTTCTGGGCCCAACAAGATGTTGAGGGAAATATGATAGTTGTAGGTAAAATTAAACTAGAAAGAGTTGAGACTTAGGGAAATAATCATAATAAAATCCTCAAGCTATTGGAAAAAAAAATCTAAAATAGTTTAGAAGACCTTTTGACCCTCACATTTTAAATAGAGAAATAAGATATGAAGATCCTCCTATACAACCTCATGTAAGGCCAAATGAAACAATTATTGATATTCTACCAGATGAGGACAAAATTAAACCTCTTGAAGGAATTAATTGGATGAATGACGATAATAAAATGATACATCTAACTCAAAATTAGTATAAATATTTTTGTATGAAGAATCTTTTCAAAATGAAGTTGATACTCAAAATACATACTTCCTCGGGCCTAGAAAACACTACGAAAAATAGACTCAAGCTCCCATTCCTAAGAAAGTTTCTAGAGAGACCAAAACAGTCAAATAATTTGATAAACCAGCCTCTGTTGAAAAGCCTCCTACTGTTCAAAATAAGTATGCTCCTCAAACTACCAATGAAAATGTTCATCCTAAATGATCTAATCCTGAGAAGAAAGATACATACAAGTTAGTATAGCCCTTTGATTTTGAGCATGAATTGTCAAAATTGAAAATTTCCATACCTCTGTCAGAACTTGCAAAGAATCCTGCATACATGAAACAAATCGAAAAATATTTAAAGTTAAATAATCCAAGTAATCGATATGATACCATAAATTTATTTGATGAGGATCTTGAGTTTGAAGTCGAACTTTCTATTTAAGATGAGCCCTCGTATTGCACTCCTCCATTATACATCACAATGAGCCTACATGGAAAATAGATTCATAATTGTATCCTAGACCCTAGAGAATCACATAATATAATGCCTAAAGTAATAATGGATAAAATAGGACTGAAAGTCACTAAGCTGTATCAAGATATTTATAACTTTGATTCCAAACCAGTGAAGTGTATTGGCATAGTAAAAGATTTGGTTGTAATTTTATCCCAACTTCCATCAAAAAGTATCTTGCTAGATGTGGTAGTAGCAGATGTTCCCCCAATATATGGAATTCTATTATCAAGAACATGTGAAAATACAATGGGGGGGCAATGTAAATGGATATGAAGTATGCAATCATTCCTCTTTTTGTAAGAGAAACAAGAAGACTATATAGAGAGGAGATATATGCCTATGTCTTGAGTGAAGGGAGTAGTCCTTGTAGAAATAGTAGCTCTAATACCATGTATAAATTGAGGCTTTGATACTATGTGTAAGCATGGGATAAATATCTAGATGCAAGACATTTCTCACAATCATGCACAAGGAAAATAGAGAGGAGAATAATGAGACAGAATACAAGAGAAGTGTAGAATGTTCCAATATATATCCATGTATTATTGATCAAATTAATTGATGATTATTACATTGTTAATACATACTTATAAAGAAAAATATAGTTTCTATAAGACAACTCATGCTAGCTCATAAATCAGGCTTACTAAATATGATAAACCCCCATATTGACTAAAGCACTTTCCAAATCAATCAAGGAGCTCATGAATTGGCTAAAGCATGAGTGATTTTTCATGGGTGATGTAAAAACATGCTAGTCATGGAATCTGGAGATAAAATCATGAAGTATGGGTTGGCCACAAAATATTGCAGTTTCCTAGTTGACTGGCTATACCTTATCCACTAAAAAACAAGAATAAAGTAGTATAAAGACAATCTATAGGAAGGTGCAGTTACTAATATGGATAGTCAATAAAGTTGGAAGAATCTATCCAAAATCAATATAAAGGAGATCCTGGGGTATATATGGAAAGTATTGACCAAGTGGTGTAAGTGGATGCTAGCTATCTAGGCTAGTACATAGGAAATGAACCAAAAAATGATTAATTATTCTTATCTTAAGTATTTAGTGGGTTTATAATATTCTAACAGTCCTACAATTATCTCATATAAATTGTTGAAGATGATATGGGGTGTTTCATGCTATATAGAGGGAGTGATTATGATAAAGACATGTATCCTTTGAGACTTGTCAAAGATATAAACCATATAGAAGATGAAATTTGGGACATGTATTTTGATGGCTCCTATACCAAAGAGGAAGCAAGAGTAGTAGTAGTACTTATCTCACCCAACAAAGAAGAGTTTGTGTTGTCATTTAAACTAAATTTTAAAACCACCAACAATATGGTGGAATATGAATCATTAATCATGGGTTTACAACAAGCAAGGAGAATGGAAATAACTCATATTGCAGTTTTTCAAGACTTTGAGTTGAGAGTGCAGTAGAATAAATCCATTTATCAAACAAAGCATCCTATATTGAGAGTTTATAGAAATGCAGTATGAGATTTGATTGACAATTTCTTGAATGCATTTAACATCATTGTTGTTCCTAGAGAAGAAAATAAAAATATGATGCATTAGAAGTAGCATCTAGTACTTTTAAACCTCCACAAATCAAAGTCAAACTTGAAGTGGAGATGATTTATAGACCATCAGTCCCTAATAATAATAAACACTAGAAATTGTTTGAAGATGATCAACAAATTAAAACATTTTTAGAACTAATAGGTGAATTTTCCAGTACATGTATTGACCAAGAATAATATCAAGATTAAAATGTGAACTACAAGCAGGAAAAAAAAGAATCTACAAGTATTAAGTTAAGCAACAAAGTAGCAAATCATAAAATTGTACAGTTCAAAAATAACTTCATACCTAAAGGCTTGGTTCCTTTAGAAAGGTTGTTTGATAAAAATAGTGTACCTCACAATCCTATCACTCATCCTAAAGAATAGGATGTGGAAGAAGTAAATATTGGCATTGATAGTGAACCTAGATATATCAAATTGTCCACATTGTTTCCTAAGAAACAAAACCGAGATACACAAAACTATTTGAGTATATTGATGCATTTGCATGGAAATATGAGGATCTAAAAACATATGATACATAAACAATTTAACATAAGATCCCTCTAAATCCTTAAACAAATCCTTTTAAGTAAAAAATTATGCAAACTAATCCCATCTTACTACCTATTATAGAAAAGGAGATAAGGAAATAATAATTCCTTTGAGATATTCTAAATGGGTTGACAATCTTGTTTCTAATAGAAAAAAGAGTGGATACATAAAATTGTTTGTTGATTTTAGAAACTTGATCAAATTTTCTCTCAAAGATAATTATCCCCTGCCCAAAATGGACAAGATTTTACAGAAAGTAGTAGGAGCCAACAAAATTTCAATGATGGATGGTTTCTCATGTTGAGTTTAGTTGTTATTGATGTCGAAGTTCATTAATGTCAAAGGAAGTGATGATGTGGCATGTGTGATGAGGCTAGGAAACCACATGATGGTGTTCTGGTGCCATTAGGAAGTCATTGTTGCAATCTAACATCATTCTGGAACACTGTGACAATTTTGGAAATTGACTAAGTCTCTCATCCATTTGGTGTAACTCATCCAGTCGCTGCAACCATGTCATTGTAACTCATCCAGTCGTTACTACCATGTCGACGTAACTCATCCCATTGCTGTGAAAATGGTCGGCATAACTCATACAGTCGCTACGAAATGGTCAGCGTAACTCATCCAGTCTCTGTGAAACGGTCGGCGTAACTCATCCAGTTGCTTTGAAATGGTTGGATGAATCACCCATATTGGCATAACTCATCATGTAGCACAAAAATGATCGTAGGGGTTGGGAAATACATCATCGAATTTGAATCATGAGTGAGCGTTGAAATGATCGGATAGGTTGGGAAAGACATCGTTGGAGGTGACTCACGAGTGGGTACCAAAACGATCGAGTCAACTCGGATTTTTTCTTCGAAACGGTCGACCGATGTGCAAATACATCGATACACCGAGAAAAGGTAACAATGGTTGCTAGAGGATCAGGTTGTCAGTAAAATATAAACATTACATCATCTTGTTTCCTGGTGAACTGGATATCCAACCATGAAATTAGATTTCTCCTTGAGGCTTACATGTGTGAGATTTTGGCTTGTCGAAAGAGGGAAACGTGTTATTTTTTATAAATGAGAAAAAAGGAAATTGGTTAAGGGAGAATTCCTGTAGGACATGTGAATGGAGATGCCCGTAGTGGAAGGTGAAGCCCGCAGGCCAACAAATTAATGAAGCCTACAAACCAATGAAGTGAGGAAGCCCATGTTGTGGGGAGGAAGTGTGCCCATAGGTAAAGTAGAGTGGAAGAAGTTCGATAAGGCCTGTAGATGAGAAGATAAAGAAGTTTTAATTAATATATTAATTAAAATATTTAATAAATACAAAATGTTAATTTAATATCAGTTATAAACATAGGTGTGAAAAGGTGTGGTTGTGAAAGGATGAAGCCAGTAATCCTGGAAGATGTCCATTGAGAATTTAACTAATTTATTAATTAAAATAGTAAGAAACAAAATTAATATCAAACTCAGATATTTGAAGAGGTGCAATCACTAAAAGAGCATGATTGTTTGAAAAGGCATGTTTGTCCAGAATGAAGAGGCACGTTTTATAAAGGGATGTGTTTGATGCTGAAGAGACATGAGAATTGGATGAATGTTGTTACTAATAAAATATATAAAATCATATGCATGAATTGGAAGTAAGGTGTCTCTGGTGTCTAGATCAATGTAGAAGCAACAAAACTCATAGACCAAGGAAGTGATGTAAGATCAGTGACAAAATTGAAGAACCAAGAAGATATGGAAGTCTGAAGAAATCAAAATTGGGTGCCAGGGTGGTGCTAGGGTAGGCTATATGCCTGCTAGGGTGTCATAATGATCCTTCCAATGGTAGTTGGTAAACAAGGTGTAGAAGCATCCTTTCAGTAATAGCTGATAAAAATAGGGGGTCATGGCCTCCTTCTAGTAGTAGCTAGTAAATAGGGTGTAGGAGCATCCTTTCAGTGGCAGATGATAAAACCAGGAAGTCGTAGCCTCCTTCCAGTTGTGGCTGGTAAATAGGGTGTAGTAACACCCTTTCAGTAGAAGCTGATAAATACAGGGGGTCATATCCCCTTTCCAGTAGTTGCTGGTAAATAGGGTGTAGTACCATCCTTGTCTGTAGTAGCAGGAAGAAATCAACAGCTTGAGATATGCTTCAAGGGTTCGTGTTGTCCAGAAATCAACAGCTCGGGATATGCTTCAAGGGTTCGTGTTGTCTAGAAATCAACAGCTCGGGATATCTCGTTGTTCACCCTTTTCAATATATTAATTCTTGCGGGGGTCCAATCAGGAAACTGACCTTCTTGGAATTTCATCCTTCTCTCTATTAACCTTTGTAAAAATTCATCTGAACTACGACACGGATCTTTGTTCTCTTGTACAGCAAATTTTAGATAAGTCTCTTCAATCCAATCATCGATTTCTTTCCCTGAGGGCCTCCAAAACATAGCCCTCAAGGTACGACGTAAACCCCTCTAGAGCAGAGACTGATTTCAACCGGCAACATAACCAATTTGTTGGGCTTAGGGCAGACCCGGGTTCTATACTTTTGTCTTCGCACCAACAAAAGACCCACAGTGTTGGCCCTTTCAGCAACAACCTGCGAACAGGTTGCAGTCTCACCCGAAACAGCTATGGGGTGCTGCAGAATTAGGTTTCTACAAGCAGAAGAGGGATATTACTGTACCTTTAGCTTCTAACAAATGATAATCATAAAATACAGAGCTTTGATATTCACTTATTTAGCTTCATGGTTAGATAAACAAATAGTGCCTTGCTTAACCCTTTACTGGGAATTCATAGCAAGTTAGTATTTAGCAGTGATCTTACTTATCAGTTATATATTTATCAATGCATAAAAGAATATAACAACAACACAAAATAACCAAAACACATGATATAATGTGGTTCACCCCCAGTTTAGGGGCTACGTCCACAGAACTGTGTTTTATTCAACTCTTTACAAAAACCACAGTTCTGATCTGCGCACTCAGCTGTAGATCCCTTCAATTCCTCAAAGTTGTGCACTAAGCTGTAGATCTCTGTGCACACAGCTGCAGATCTTTCTTAATCACCCAAAAACCCTCTGCGCACATAGCTGCAGAGGTCATCCATGCACACAGCTGGGACTTAACCTTTCTTACAAAACAAGCCTTAGCTTCGCATCAATTCATCTTACATCAAAAGCCTAAATTGACTTCTTTACAAGAGTGCTTATTTATAGTGCACTTATTACAAAACCATGGGCTTAAACCATGGGCACCCCGAACCCTAAACCCTGTACTTAAACCATGGGTTTATTACAACAAGAAGGCTTTTACTCAACCCCGACACCCCTAAGACTATTTTGAGTCACAACTCCACTTACAAACTTCCACAAAAACCGCGGAGTTACCAAAATTAAGGACCGTTAAGGTGCACGCCCCAACACTAACTCAAAACGAGCGGATCACCGTCGATCTTCATTTGATTGAACAGTTAATATGAATAATTCTTGGTAAAAATTATTGATGGATATGATGGGAGATGGCCAAGAAGATATGCGCATCAGTCGATCAAATCTACGTTTGAAATAAAAAGCACACGGGTGAAGTGATGGATGATTAAAAGTGAAAAAATGGTGAATACTTTCCCAAAAAGTAGATTGATTGGAAAATGGAGATGCATAGAGCATACATAAAGTGTGCATACAAAGAAAGGGCCCAATCATTCACAATAATAAATATTGCCTTAGATGCCTAATTTTTATTGGTCGTGCATGCTTGCGGACCTTTTTTGAAACCACCTATTGAGTGTGTGTTACCACCCTGGGAAACTAGGGTGGTTTCCACCCATGATAAAGCAATGTCCCCATAGTTAGTCGAGTCACCCCTGTTAGGTTTTGTCAATCGGTTGGGGCCCGTGTCAGAGCTCACATCACACACTACCCCAGCCATTAATACCCCTCCAATTGTCATTTTGAATATCTGAAGGTCGTTAAAGGTCCATTTTGTATGGTTACTGAGTCATTGTCATTTAAAGTGTCTAAACCACCAACTAACCAAAACCCCTATGTGAAACTACTCATAGACATCCACCCAATCATCAAGTGTGAAAAAAAAATATTTCGTGTCATATTAACTATCTAACTTGATTTTTAACCCACATGTTCTTAGTTTTATTGTTGAACTCCAAAAAATTTACCCTAACTCGTAAGCCGATAAACTAATTTCTGAACCAGTTATTTTTTCACTAGTAAAATGTCGCAGTCAAACCTTGAAGTGAATTCAAAGCCTATTCCATATTAGAATTCATTTATATTCGATCATCAATTTGATTTCAAGGACCCTGAAATTTTCCATTCTAACCAAATTCAAACCTTAGATGAGGCCAAATACCAAGAATTGTTAGATCAAGATAGCCACAAGTTGTGGAACTCAAACCTAGTACGTTAAGTTTTCCCTCCAGTGTTTAATTTCCTATAATTCACAATATAGTGCTCAATATGTTATTTCTTGAGCCAAAGAATCATTATGTCTTCAAATAGAACCAGAGTTATTTTCCATATTGATGTCAAGAACATTAGAAAAATGTTTTATCTTCAAGAAGAAGAAAACCTAATTCCTTTTGGAGAGAGAGAATTATCCCTAAAATACCAAACCTTGATCCCTAGTGATAAGACCACAATCTTGACCTATTATATGGAATAAAGCATGGTCTCCTCAAACCTAAAGCCTCCATTTAAGACCATATTCTTCAATCCTGAGGACAAAAAAATAATTTCCCTATTGTGCACCATTATAGGGTACAATAATGACGAGGAAGTTGATGAAACCCTATTATGTTTCCTAGCACAAATCCATCCCATTTCCAATGCAAGCCCTAAATGAAATACCCCTACATTCCTAGCTCAAATCCTCAACCAGCAACTGATTGAATTTCCTTATCAAGAAATTTTCAGATACCCCTCATGCTTGTTTTTCTTATTTCTCTGTCAAAACCTCAAACATTTTGAAGGTTTGGGATTAAGAATGACTACTTAAGAACTAGATTTAGATATCCCAGTATATGAAAGGAATCCATTGTTTATAGAGAAAGTAATCAATTCTAATTTCACAAAATTCACCAATAAAGTTATGAAAATTGCATATTATGTCATCCATGGAATGGACATGCCAAGAATTCCTAGAGAAGGTAGATAATGGATACAGTTCACCCCAAAAACCAGATTTGGTGATTGATTTATTTTTTAGGATCATAAAGTCATAAGGGTCCATGGTTTTGAAGGGAGACCATACATGTTACCTACATTCCTGACAGTGAGAATCCTTTCCATGAAATATGTCAAGAAGAGATTTATTTCATATGAATTACACTTTGGAGGTTTCAAACAACACAAATATTTATGTATCCCCAAAGATGTAGGTTATGAGAAAAGTTATCATTGATGGAAAACCATTAATGACAAAGGTAAGACAACGATTTATGACATGGAAAAGAGTGACAAATCATAGCTTAGGCATTGGAAACCATGATTGGCATGAATGGGAAAATGACCCATTCTGTGGTCATTTATGAGTGGATGGGGTCATGGAACCCTTTGTAGATGGTTAAACTATTTAAGAAGTTTGTAGATGATGATGTACATTGGGATGTTAATGAAGTTGGAAGTATGTGGACATTTGGAGGCATGAAGACCATGATGGAGTAATTTGTACCTTGATGACATCGTGTAGATGATGTAGGAAAGTCTTTTGGAAACACAAGTGAAGGTTTGATGTATGGAGATGAAGGCTACAAGGTCATTGGAGAAATAGATAAAATAAAGACCATGTTGGAAACATAGTTTTGATGATGCTTGAAGTGAAAAATCATGAACAAGTTCAGAAATATATTTGTGTGTGATGAAGACGACTTCAAGTCAAAATAAAGTTAAAAATAAATATAAATTGTTATAGGTCGGCTTCAAAAATATGTTGGAAAACAAGTATAAATAGAGTATTTACGTTTTCATTTTACTGTGTGATTTGCGAGTGAATTTGGTGGTGCTATGAGATTTTCTAGAGTACTGGTGAGTGAGAAGCAGTTGAAATTCAGTTGTATATTTGTGAGATCATAGGCAGAAGTAGTATATTGTTGAACACTTGAATTCTTGAGGACCGATAAGGTGGTATGAGCAGCAAATTTTATACGAATTGAACAGTCTAAAATTCCTTTTGCAGCAGAAAAGTCTTCTTGCTTCTGATGGTGACAGTCCTAAGTTGAATTTGCATGTGGTTAAACTTGTGACCGTTTTGAAATAACAAAGAAGTGTTCTTTCTTGATAGTGTTTTATTTCTTTTTGATAGTCCCTTGGTGGTGACCAGCAGTGTTCAATTGAAACCATGAATTTCCTAAGATTGGAGTAGTAGTAGAAATACATATTATATCTCTAATTTTGGGTAGCTAAAATGATGACAAATACAACTTGATAATCTAGGGAAGAAGGTTGATGAGGACATGAACAATAGAATGAAGATGACTATGAACATGTGAACATGAGACAGTTTTCAATGATAATCCAGGGCAGCAAAAGTGCCATGATAGATGACAGCTAATGAATTTGCTAATGAATAAAATGAGGTGTTGATAATATGACTGACAAAATGATGATGATGTGTTTATATGCTGACAGTAATAGCATGTAATTGATGAGATGCAATGTGATAAGAATGTGTTTGTAAATACACGTTGGGCCTTGTACTATTTTTCTTGTTTGGATCTGAGAAAAAATCTGAGTCTTAGAATAGAATTTGGAGCTTCTAATTCAGTTGAATCTAATAGACCCCGTGGTTGTAGCCGTTTGAATCAAATATAAAAATATTACAAAGTTTATACTGTGATGTGTATATGATGATGTGAATTGATAGTATGAATGAAATATTTAAATTTGATGAATGATTATGATAGCTTAGTGATTGATGAAATAATTTAAGTGAAATTGTTGAATGATATACCTGTTAAGTCTTTAAGAATTTGAAATTGTCAAAAGTGTTGGCCCATTGATTCACCCCACCCCCCTCTCAGTGTGCCATATTTTCTAAAAGTAGGTCCCTTTCAAATCAAAGCTTTGAGTGCACTACAGTATATGGAAATATTCGTAGAGGAGTTGAATTTTGATGAGGATGAAGAAGTGGTATGTGACCCCCACAAAGTGATATCAAAGAAGAGGATATAGAATAAAAATTCATCCCGTGAACCTAATCCCATGACATATCTAGAAATGATAGTTGGAAAGAGGTTGAGAATATTTTGAAAGATACTAAAAATTGAAGTGATCCTGAGAATGTAGCAAGATAAGAAAGAGTGTCAGAAGATATGGAAATTGATCAAGAAAATAAATATACTCAAGCCAAAAGGCCAAGAATTGATCCAGTAGAAGAAGCTAAAATATTGGCAATGAAGGGGATAGACGTAGAAGTTTGCAAAGAGGTTGGTGGGATAAATAAGCAAGAAGTAATTCCGATAAATACACCAACATGTTTTATGCCTTAACCATCCTTGGAATTCACAGTATCTCAAAAGTCTAAATTCCTCAATCCAATAGGACCTATGCTAGTCCAAACTGAGTTGCATGCTATTTACATAGAAATTAAAAAAATACAGTGTACATAACATAAATGAATATAGGATGCATGCTATGCCTTCTTAGAAAATCTTGGTGGCAGTAGGAGACAGTGTTGGTGACAAATTCAGGTATTCTATGATGGAACCAATGGTTCCATCACCCACCAATCTAAAGGATTACATAGATGAAGAAGATGTAATAAACTAGGATTTGTTTGGTAATCTAGATAAAGTATATTCCTTCAAACAAGCCAATGACATGATTTTTGTAGAAGTAATGAAGGCCACTAAAATAGAGAAAAGGTTGAGGGAATACCTAAAAAAAGTTGGATACCTCTTGAAGGAATAAAAATGGACAACCAAATCCAAGAAGATGACTATTAAAAAGTTGGAAGAGAAAATAGTGTCTCTAAGTGTGAAACCTAATGATGGATCCAGTTTAAATCACAGATAGCTAAAAGGACAATGAAATTGCAAATCTAAAAACCAGCTAAAGATACCAAATGTACACCTAGTGCAAACAACATAAATCCATCAAGTGAAAAAGGGAAAAGAAGAATTGTTATCTACTGTGGTGAAATATAGAGCTTGGGTAGAATAAAAAGATAAAAAGATCAGTGAGTTAATCTCATAGATAGCTAATTTGGAGTTTCAGAAAGAAAACAAAGAGAAAAGTGTGACACCTTTCACAATAATTTTAGATGTTACATAGAAAGCACTTGTTCACCCATTAACATAGTAGAATGTCCAAGGTCCTACCACCCAGCCACAATCAGTTGAGGTAGTTGAAGTTGATGTCATGGATGAATATTAAACTACAATTAAACAAACTAAAATTGAGGAGGATGTTCAAACCAAAATAAATGGTTTATAAGATGATGTCACCCAGAAGAATAATAGAATTGTTGAGCTAGAGCATGATGTTAGTAAAAAATATGATGACTTCATTGATCTGAAAAGTGAAGTTGGTGAATTTAAAATCCAAGTGACATCCTTAAATATAGATTCCCAAGGGGAGGAATTGTTAAGAAGAACTATATAAGAGATATTGGATAGGATAGCATAGGTATTTAATGAAAAGTGGAATTTTATGGACCTAATGACTTCTTATATGGATATATACAAGTTAGCCATGAATGAAATGAATATGGTAGATGTTACCTTGGGAGAAAATCCCAAACAAGAAAAAAACACCATTTATTACCTAAATAATGGAACTAATAAATAGCTAGAGCTGCAATTAAATAACAAAATGTTATAGAGAAAACTTCCTATGGCGTGGGGTGTACCACAACAGATAGAGAAACTGCAAAAATTAATCCCTTCCCAATATGCAAGAGAAATAAAAGATCTAACACTAAAGTATCTCGAAACATACCTTATTCTGGATGGTTGATGTAGATCCCCGTTGATATTTTTCCAATCCCGCTTGTGTTAGCAATTTTCTCTCTCAACAACAGCAAACAAGACAAGCATGCTATATAATGGTGTTAGACCTACTCTAGCATATATAATCAATAATGTATAAACAATTAAAATCATCCATGGATTCAATATTCACTTAAAAGAACATCATTGGACAGGAAAATATATTTCTATTAATATAAATTAGATATTACATGAGTGACAACCTTTGTCTGTACGTCTACAAACCAAAGAAACTGAGTCCTCCACCTGGACCTCCACCATCTCAATCCTCAATCTCTCAATAGAAAGCTCACAAGAAAAGGAAAAATATCCTGTTCTCAAGATTTTTTGGGCTGTAGAAATATACCACCACATGCCCCTCCATGGAAATCATTCAGCACAACCTCAGCCTCATCATGGATTAAACAACGATGCCGAATGGAATCTACCCCACGCTGATACAAAATGTCATCCACTATAACGTAGCTCTTAGCTACATGATGTAATCATTGTCACACATCTCATGAAAGGTGAGTAGGAACCTTCAATGTCTGTAAATATACAATGATATTGTCGTACCATGGGTCCAAAGTTGAGATAAGGAAAATATGTTCATCGACAAACATATCCTTATAAACTTCCTCCTCCTCCAAACTTGGAAAATCGAATATGAGCTCCGCAAAGATCAAATATTTCTTCAATTTTGCCGAAATGAAATCAAGATCAAACTCTTGCAAAATGACAATCCATTTATTGTACTTTACCCCAATCATCCTTCTAGTAAGGACAAACTGAAATGGATTGATATGAGCTACAACCAAATTTTGATGAAGAATAATGTAATGCCTCAAGTGTTGGACCGCATGAATGGTGGCTAAGGCAAGCTTCTCCACATGGGAATAATGGAGTTTTGCACCTATAAGGTTTCGGCTCAAATAATATATGACATGCTCATGGAGCTCCTCATCCTCCTGAACTAAAACCATACCATTCATCTCCATGGACCCGTCCACATAAATCAAGAAATCACAGCTATAGTCAGGTGGACTAAGCATGAGGGCCATTGCTAAGGCTTGCTTAAGAGCATCAAAGGACTCATGGGCTCGCTCATCCCAGTAAAAAGGAGTGTTATTCTTTAAAAGACGCATAAAGCCTTTAGTCAAATTGGCAAAATTAACCACAAATCTCCACAAGAAGTTTGCCATACCTTGCAAACACTAAAGATGTCTAATATTACATGGGGGAGACAATTGAAGTATTGCCTCAACCTTTAAGGGATCGACTCTTATACCCTCCTTGGACATGATGAATCCTAGCAAGCGACCAACAGTCATGCAAAAGATGCACTTATGAGGATTTAAATGAACCTGGTAATGATGGCATCTTTCGAATACTAATCTCAAATGATATGGATGACGCACCCTCAAACGAGAGTGAGTAGCAAGATCATCCAAATACACTTTGATAATTATTTTGAGATTGTGAAAAATTAAGGTCATAGCCCACTAAAATGTAGCTCCGGCATTTTTAAGGCTGAAAGGCATCTTTTGATATGCAAAAGTACCCCAAGGACAAATAAATGTGGTCGTATGTTCATCCTTAGGATTAATCTGAATCTGATTATATTCAGAAAAACCATCCATAAAGGAAAATAACTCACTCTCGGCACACTCATCCAAAATCTGATCAATAAATGGTGTGGGTAAATTATCCTTAGGACATGCGTGATTTAAGTCATGGAAATCAGTGCATATACGGATTTCTCCCTGCTTCTTATCTACCGGAACGATATTGGAAACCCACTCCATCAAGGGAACAGGATAGATAAAACCAGATTTCAAAATTTTTTCTATCTCAGCCTTAATGGTGGGTTCTTTTCTAGGATTCACTACACGCAAACATTGTCAAACCAGCTTCGCATCCGGATAGGTTTTGATCTCATGTTCGACAATACGAGGCTCGATACCTGGCATCTCATCATACGACCACACAAAGATGTCACAAAACTATTTAAATAGCACGGTATGCTCCTTGATCTCATCAGAGGAACACTCCACCCTAATGTAGACATTCTCAACCTTGACAGGATCGCGAGAAATATTGATAGGAATATTTGGTGATAAATTTTCCATGTTCCCACTAGCCATCTGACCAGGAGAGCTAAGTGGAACCACGGGCCTACCAATCTTCTCACTAAGAATCTCCCTAAATTCATCACTCTCCATACGGTCGAGCTCAGGAAGAAAATATGATCGATGATGCAACTCTTCCCAAGGTGGCTCAACCCCAGACATGGCCTCAATAATGGCTTCATCCAATGGAAAATCATTGTCAAGGAAGTCATGTGCATGATATGACTCAAATTCCCATGTAGGAAACACATATGGGTCCTCCTCCTCCGCCCGTGAAGAGGAAGGACTAGAATTTGCAACCTGATCAAGATTTGCTTGATATGCTATCATCGTTGCACGAAACGAAACGTCCATTTCAATAGGTCCAACCGAATAACTCAGTGAAGGAAGGATCCAAGGGTCCTCCATATGGGTGGTGCGAAAAGACACCGAATTCATCGAGGATGAATCCGCATCAAAACTAGACCCAATCATAAGCATGGGCAGAGGACAACTAAAGGTTCCCATAAGAGAAGGATACATACCCACACCCACACTCTCATTTTTCGGCTAACAGTGATCAATAATCAGGATAGAATCTCCCGATGATGCATTGACACATGGATTTTGCAATGACGTCTGATCAATCGTAACAATATTCCCATTAAATGGAAATCATATCACTCGAAAGAGAGAGGAAGCTACGGCTTGCATACTATACATCCAATTCCGACCCAGTAAAATATTGTAGTCAAGGGGCACATCAACCACCTCGACCTCGATCGCAAAGGTCTTCCCTCTCAATTGGACTTTAAGAGAATGAATAATTCTATGTGGCTGAAATGATCTACCATCGAAAGCTGTCAACATGGTAGCGGATTGAGACAACTTGGGAGAACCTAAGCCCTTCCAACATGACAAAGACATCACAAAAGAAGCAGTGCCTTCATCAATGACAGTGCATTTGACTGTCTTATTAAGACACTCTACATGAATCAAAAGAGACATGTAGTAAGGCAAGCGAGGCTGTACTGCCATGGTTTCAAATTTTATAATGGAGATCTATCTTCACTAACCCCAACAGTGAATAACAAAGCCATCCTCTGCAAAGGACAAGTATGAAGCACTTCAAGCACGGACATCGCACAAGTAGTCTGGCCCAAATCCTCGACAACTAAATAGTGCTGGGTGGCTCAGGAATTAGGATTGTGCCCTGAACACTTTAGGACTCCCTTAGGAATGCGAAGCGGAGCTTCAGGTTTATCCATAGGTTTTTTGATATGCAAAGGTTTCTCAGGTGGAGAGGGTTCTTTCCCAAGGTCCGGTTGTGATGAACCATAATCTTTCGTATGAGTCACAACCTTAGAATCACTCATCATGTTGATGCATCCATGACCACTATTGGCTTCTGGTAGATTTTGATCTCCACCCACTACACAATTAGGATCAATGGTCCTCGAGTTCATATTTTGATTGTTGGGTAAAGGATTGGTTAACACAGCTAGGCCCTGTGCTATGAACCTCGAGGCATATTCCATACGAGGGCACAAGTAAGTGAGGTTGTCTTCCTTACACAACTTACATGGAAACTTCACCTTACATTTAGTCTGCTTGTCCCCCACAGCATTATGAGCATTCTTGGCATTATTATTAGCATTTTCATTCTTATTCCCACCCTTACAGTTATTTTTCTATTTTTTCTTATTCCTTCCAGGCTACTGGTTTCCCTTCGGGTCCAACGATTGCATGAAAAGTACACTCACCGATTGGGTATGTTGAGACAAATACGTGGCTTGTCCCGACGTGAATTGGTTAATAGACAATTGGCTCACTTGTTTCATGACCAAATCCACAGGTTTGGTACTTGTAGATCCCACAATGCCATTAGCATGTGGTCCAGGCTTGATCTTGGGATCAAAACTAGATCACAGAGGGTTAGGTATAATCTCATACAAAATTCTGGATTGAGCGTAGATCAAATCCAAATCTTGTGCCCTAAAGATTGCTTGTTCCTCATTTTGAACTTCGGATGTAGAAACATCCTTTGCAATGTAAGGTAACAATAATTTGAGGAACCATTCAAGGAGAAATTCCAGTGGTATAAAGGCTTTAATCAACCGCTTCCATCTACGCCACTCTTGAATGTGATCCAAATTGTGTGTGGCTTTATCTTGCCGAAGGTCGACAAGAGTTTGGTACCAACGTCGTAACGTATGGGTAGCTGAAAGTGGTTGAGGAAATTCATGGCAAGGTCATCAAATAAAGCGTATGCCCCCCTCGGTAACTCTATATACCATTTCGCCGCAGGCCCCATGAGGGTGCGTTGAAATAGCCTCAAATGGATTGAATCATCGTGTAAGGAATTGGAAGGGCACCAAAGGTGAAAAGTGGTGACATGCTCACTAGGATCTTCTCTAGCCTTACCCTCAAACTTGGCAATGTTCAAAGGAAGCTTGTTAGGGATAGCCGGCCAAGCCAAGTCATGAGATACTGGATCGTTCATTAGTCTCAACAAGTTAGGTAAGTTTAATGTTGCAAGGAAAGGGATCCTAGGTTGAGCTAGTCTATGCCACGCTCCCCGATAGTTCTGGTTCATGTAAGGTTGATTTCTATAAATATCATGGCCTTGGCCATAATAACCTCCTCCCATTTGACCCGTATAGGGCTGCATGGAAGCATTGTGGTGCAGGCATTAGAGGAAATTTCAACTCAAAATGGGCCTTTTAACTTTGATTCAAATTCCATGTCATCATGTGTTAGCCAACGAAATTGCTTTAAATTTGAAATACCGTATAGGTCTTAAACACTTTTTTAATATAAATTTGGGGATAGGTATCATAAAAAAAACTACTTTTTTTGTTTGTATTTTCAACATATCTCCCTATGTTTTTACTCAAATTTCGATTGGGGAAGCTCGTTGGATGTGGAATTTAATTCCGCATCCAACAAGCTCTCCCAATCAAAATTTGAGTAAAAAAACGAGGAGATATGTCAAAAATACAAACAAAAAATTATTTTTTTCTTTTCTTCCTCCAAAATTAATAAATATTATTTTATTATTTTAACTATTATTTTATTAATTCTTTTTAGGAGGCCCATTTTGAGTTGAAATTTCCTCTAATGGTACCTTGATTATGCGGTGCTACAAAGCCATAATTAGAAGAGTTAGCAGGTTGTTGATACCCGTACCCATAGGGTTGATAGTTCTGACCATACTACGGTCCATAAGACTGTCCATGAGAAGCTCCATAAGGTGTTCCATGGGATGTCCCATGAGAAGCTCCATAGTTAGGGATATGGGGAGCTCCATGAGATGAAACATGAGATGATCCAGAAATAGGGATATGACCTCCCGACACAACAGGAGGTGCTTGACTCTAAGATACTACCATGTGAGCAGTCACAGTACGAACCTGACTAGTAGCAATATTCCAGCCCAAAGGACCACGTGAATTAAGGGGAGGAAGGGTCATCAAAAACGCATTCGAAGGAGTAGGGTTCGAGGATGAAGGGACATGTGAAGGAATGTAAGTGGTGTTCCCAATGTTCACTTGTCTCGGTTCTAGTATTTGCATAGGGTTACTAACACTAGGTCTAGGTCGAACATGTGAGGATGCTTCCACCATAGGGATGGAAGGTGTAATGTGACTAGTGCTCCCAAATATCTCCACATGGAAAGGAATAGGAGTTCCCCAGGCGTAGTGCTAGGATCAATTTCTGACTCGACATGATGTGTCGGATCGGGTGCTGTGATATCAGGAATTCCATAATGAACATGACTAGTGCTTATGGGTTCATAATGAGTCTCATCGCCTGGAAACCAATACCGGCGACCTATGAATGAGGGATCATAACCAGATCGTGATGGTTGTTCATGTGATGAATCATATGTGATATTAGGATCTTCCTCCCCTACCTCATGAGGTGGAGAGGAAATTTCTGCAATCTCATCCTCATGATCTCCCATGGTGTGTGAATCAAAGTGAGAAGTATTCTGCCTGGACTATCTAGTTTCCTCTCCCAAAGGAGGAGGAGACGTGGAAGGCGAAAGTCTTGCCAAACGGAAAGAATGGTGAGGTGCCTCACCTGAATCCACAATGACTCAAAAAATAAAATACTCAATCTAATCATGCAAACCCTAGGAAAACTAGCATGCATAGAGCATACACCTATAAAATGTAAAGCCAAATTGCAAGAAAACAAGGGTAGGATATGTGAGCTCCCAAATGAAGCAGTTATGTCTCGCCTAGGAGAGGCTTGAGACTCCCATACACAACAAGTGGAGGTTCATAACCAATTATAGTGGGCCTCAGCTTCAATGCATATAGAGATTGTGTTGTCCGACCCCTACCTGGTTAGGACACCTGCAGAATAACCTCTGCAAAGTACCCCCTCGATAACCTAGGTAAGGAAACTAAGGTCACCTCAATATAATCAATGCTCAGGCAGACAGTCACAGGCTAGATTGACCATATGGGCAGGGTTGCAAAGCATGAAACTCTCAAAAGAGCCCCCAGATATGAATGTAATCCTGGAAATATCTTCGGTGCTACTCAATTACAACCAAGGGTCATACCAATCATTGCTCACGCTGCCTCATGCTTAACTCCCTTGTAAGAGGAGGATACTGAGAACACTAATTATATAAAGTATTTCACACTCTCACCTGGATAGAAACCTAAATGTTTCGTTTAGTGGTCTTGGAGAATTTACTCACAATGAACTATTCCAAGACCCTAAAACCTAGTATTGTTGGTGCACCCTAAAAAGAAAAGAGTGTAATTCATTTTATTATGCTTTGATTTTAATTGGCTTATTACTCAAAGGGAAAATGGTTGTGCAACTAATGATGTTATGACACAACAAGAAGTAAAATGCACACATAAAAATCAATGCAAATGCACTGTGTCAAATGAAGAATGGGGTACGCTACTACGTGAAGTGCAAAATTTTCCTTCAAATGAAAATTTTCCTATATGAAAATCTGACTAATATTCTCCAGGCAAACCTAATGCAAGTACCATGCTAATGCAAAATGAAAACAATGCATAATGATGCACAGAGAAAATGTTTTTGTATTTTCGAATTAAATGAGATAAAAAAGCAAAACTAGAACTCTATAACCCTCAAAATTTGCAAGCACTAATAGACAGCCATCAAGAAAAGCACCAAGGTAAAAGAGACCTAATGCACTAATCCCAAAACAAAAAATAGAAAATGAAATGACAAAAACATTTTCAAAAATTTAAACTAAGGTGTCTCTGGTAAAAAATAGGGATGAATACAGACTCCAGAAGCATCCAAGAAGACTCGGCAATTATCCAAACTCACCCAGCAACACTTAATCTTCCCAAAAAGACTAAAAATTAGGGTATATGTGACTGTTCTCAGTAAATCCTTGTATATACGCGACTATTCAAGGAAAACCCACGTACAGGAAGAAAAAGAGATAAAAAGAAGGCAAACAGACAAGCTAAGACAAAATTTACTCCTGTAAGACACTACTGGGAAAACATGCCCCTAGACCCAACTTAGAAACAGAGAAATCAAAGCAATTCAAGCACATTGAATGCTGAAAAAATACCCAAAGGAAATGACTAGGAACCTCCCCATTATGGTCGCCAATTCTGTTACGGAGAAAAAATTCCTATGGCTTGGGGTGTACCACAACAGACAGAGAAACCACAAAAATCAATCCCTTCCCAATATGAAAGAGAAATAAAACATCTAACACTAAAGGATCTTGAAACATACCTTATTCTAGACGATTGATGTAGATCCCCGTTGAGCTTTTTCCAATCCTACTTGTGTTAGAAATTTGCTCTCTCAACAACAACAAACAAGACAAGCATGCTATATAATGGTGTTAGACCTACTCTATCATATATAATCAATAATGTATAAACATGTATAAACAATTAAAAGCATCCATGGATTCAATATTCATTTAAATGCACATCATTTGATAGGAAAAGATATTTCTATTAATATAAATTAGAGATTACATGAGTGACAACCGCTATCGTCATGTCTGTGAACCAAAGAAACTGAGTCCTCCACCTGGGCCTCCACCATCTCTCGATAGCAAGCTCACAAGCAAAGGAAAGCTTGGGAAGAACACAAAGTTCTCCAAGGGACAAAGGGATGCAAACTCAAGTATAAGCAAGCTATGGCAACAATAAACTAAAGTTTTCTTGCTCTTCAATTCCTCTCCTTTCAATGTATCCAAAGGGTTCGTTATATAGTGCTTCAATAGGGTAATGGAAGGTCAATTTTGAGCAATCTCAAGGCATATGGAAGGCCAAGAGACAAGTGAATAGGATCCACATCAAGAAAAACTCCAAAACATTTGGCCTTTTGCACACATCCCGATGTACGCGGGTTTAAGAGTAATATTTGTGTGTATACACGGAAAAGGGATTAAAAGTCACATACAACAAATAACAGGTGTTTTTAGGGATGATCTTGGAAACATCAAAGGTACAAAAATAGTCCATGGGGTCCAAAGAGTCTACAGAGGGATAGGGAAGGCCATAAAAGTGTGATCAACCATGTGTGGTAAAATCAGCTGTAACAGAAAACACAAGTAATCAAAATTGAAAAAAGGATTATCTTGAAGAAAACATTGTACAAGGTAATGCAAAACAGTACAAACTCGTATTCGATGATATAAAATCATTCAATACCATGTTCAATATAGTTACCAAGATGGGATTACCTCTATTATAGGATGGAAACTCAGAATTCTATTCAAAAGAGGAATACAGGAACAAACTAAAAGAAAAGAGAAATGTAGTTCCAAAAGAGGAATTAGAAGGAATAATTAGTTGTGATCAAGCCTTTGAAAGAATCAATCGCCCTTTCCATATTTGGACGAGGATGAAAACCATTTTTAGGGAAATAGGCCAATGACTTATGAAAGACATTTTGAGGTTGAGTACCCCTAGAGAACCTTAAAGCTAACACATTACCAGTGGGGAAGTATTGGAAACTTGTTACCAGGTATCATAATATATCCTTGCCACCTCAAAAATAGGAGCCATCTCATCAAATGCATGGGTCATCTTCATAGTATTCTCCCCCTCCATCTCACTAGTTCAAACAAGTATCGCAAGGAGCAAAACAACACATGGGACAAAATACATTGTTGGAATTTATGCCATCTTGAGGTTCGTTGCAGCCTAGAGACCCCATATATAATAAAATTATGTGAAGGATGAGCTAATTTGGCATTCCAGTTGGCTTTACATCACCCCCATCTCAAGAAACTATGTGCAGTTAATAGTCACTCATGCTGTAACACCCCGTTTTTGACCTCGTTTACATTAATCTATATGATGTAAATATTATATGGAATCATGGCATGGAGCTCAAGGCCAATACCCTTTCATTGATTAATGTTTGGTATATAGGAGATCATGTTTGATTCCTATGGTTTCAGTGCTAAGTTAAGCACATTTGTAAACATCATGTAAATATGAAAATTAATCCAAAAAAAAACCCACAACAAGATATGTAAATGCAACGAATAATGAGATGGGGGCATGATATGCCTAAGTATAAGGAGGAGGGAATGTTAGCCTTGAGCCAGTTTGGGGAAATTCCATGTGTCATGGGGAAAACCCATCAAAAATCTCAACTACCCTTTTTCTTATCTTTCTTCCCAGCCATTTATTTCTTCCAGAATGTGGTTGAGGTAGTTATTGCATGGAAGGGGAAGTGTATGGGAAAATTTTGAATTGGGAAGAGCACCCAGTTTGAATTTCGTATTTTGCTTACATGCAAAAGAAAACACCAAAACTGTATGTCATTTTTTCCTCAAGCGTTCACATCTTCATGGGGGGAGGATTTCACGTTTTGGGAGCTACAGGATGTTGGGATCATCCATCATTATTCTCCATTCGTGTGGTAGCTCTGGGGAAGCCGAGTTCTTCCTATGTGTATCCTTCACATTCTACACATGTTTTCCCTTAGCAATACCATCGTTGTTGTGTTGCAACGTTATCTTGAACTACAAAGTGTATGAGACCCTGTTACTTGTGTTCCAGAGTAAAGCCTGTGTTGTGGAGTCTCCCTATGGTTGTTGTGTTGTGCACTATGGTTTGGGTCTAAAATATGTACAAGACTTAGGAGTGGAAGAGACGTAAAAAATGCTTGATAAACCTAGTGTGGAACCTCACAATAAGATAAGAGTGGCTGGTGAACCTGCTATGCACATCCTAAAGAGCACTGAAAGGGAAGGTGTAGCATGAGGGACTGTGGAGCAGAGAAGGGGATACTTCCTTGTGTTGGGTATGCAGGAAGTGGGGAAGACATGAAAGATAGATCTTGTGAAGGTGTTCTTAGATATGTAGATGATCTCAGTAGCTTATCATTTATTCCTGCCCATTTCCTTAGAATCCTGATAAACCCAACTGGAAATATGGCTTGGCTGGTAGCCCGATAAACCCATCTATTGGCTTGGTTGTGTATTGTTGCATTTGACCTTGTTAGTAACCTTTGACTGGACAGTATGATAAACCCAACTGTGAATTCTATCTTGGCTAGGAATCCTGATAAACCGAGCAGTGAGATCGCTTGAATGTGTACAGTCTGATAAACCTCTATGTTGGATTGACTGGTCCTTAATTTCAATGTTGGATTGACTGTAAACAGTCTATGAAACCCAACTGTGAGATGGCTTGGATGAGTGGCTTGTTAAACCCATCTGTTGGTTTGTTTTCCCTTGCAACCTGATAAACCCAACTTTGTTTTCTTGGTTGAGTTTTGTTGCACCCTTGGCTATGTATGAGTCTGTTAGTGTTCCATTATTCCTTGAGGAAATCATGCTTAGCTCATGGGTGGAAGTGTTGCTGAGAGATTGATGAGTGCACTGGCCTATGTTTGGGTGGAACATTGCAACAACATAGATGGTTGCGAGACAAATTATTCTCAAGATAAGTGTTCTTTTCTATGTTAATCTCTGCAAGTGTTATTTCTTGCATTGCAATTACTTGATGGAATATGATGAACATGTTGGTTGTGTTGAATTGATGAATTGTTCCTTTGAATAAATGTAATTATAGGCATATATGTATGTTTCCTTCAATGCATTGTTAAACTAAGTTGTAGGGTTAGAATGTCATATTGATGTTGGCCTGAATGGCCAAGTCTGTACAAAGACTTCGATTAGCAGGTCGAATTTTTGAGCAGAAACCTTCTTCTGCAATGGTTTATTCTGTAGGCAGAATGTGGAATGTGGAAGACATCCTTTGGAAGATTTGGACCTTCACAAATTCCTTTCCACAATTACCTTTCTGCAATTGCTGGATGCGACATGCGGAGATGTCTTTTTTTGGATTATGGCTTTTCGTAGTTTTTTGTTCTAAAATCTACGAGATGCGGGATGTTGAATGCAGCTCTGCAGATTTCAATTTCTACAACAGTCATTTTTGCATAAAGGATGCAGGATACAGGATGTGAGATCGCGGTATCACGATTTCCATATTTCCCAATCCCGCAACTCAAGTTTTCCGCATCGTCAACTTTTGTGGGATGATTCTGATCCATTGATTTGATTCCAGATGCGGAATCTTTTGTGATTGTTGGTTTCTGTCGCTATTTCTCTCCATGGTTTGATCTCCTTTGAGATATTTCCTTGCAGATCGTTGAACTGATCAATGGAATGTTGGAGACATTTACCATCATACACACTCTTTTTGGTCAAATTGGCCTAGTTAAACCACTATCCTAAGTATAATTGACATTAATTGACATCAATGGAGCATTAATTGACATCATCCAGTCACACCCATGCCTACCTATAGTAAAGGAGGCTAACTTAGCCTTCTTCTACAGTCAAGGAGGCTAAATGGAGCACTCTGGGGGTTATCTGAGTGATATTAATGCACTTAATTGCTAACTAGTGGTTACAATCAGTTCAACCAGTTAGTTAAGGTGCCTCCTCTCATTAAATATATTATTTAATGTTTATTTATTATTATTTAATGATCTAAATTCAACAGGGCGCCTCCACCAACTTCTGATGATCAGTTCAACTTCAGTTAACCTCATCGAGGTTCATTGAATTCATGCAGCACTAGCACTTGATGGTTGGATTTCTATGACATGTGTTTGATCTCCTTCAGTTGAGATTTAGTCATTTATTACACTTCGACTTCAGTTATGGTTTGGTGAGTCAATTAGGGTTTTGGTCAAGTGGTTAACTGAGTTTGAACCTATGGTTGAGAGTCAGTTAAGCTAGACTCACTCATTGAATTCGAATTGCCTCCTTAGGTATTTGAATTCCTCATGGATACAAGTTATTGCTTGAATTGTTATTGTAAACTATTCATTTTTTATTGAATATATAGAGAGGAAACCATTCTGGTTCCGATTAACACCATTTCATGAGTATTTGTTGATTATTCTTTGATGAGATTGATCCTTTGTTCCTAGATCAATGTGCAAGATTAATATGGTATCAGAGCATACGGTGGGATGAAGATCTATCTCTCAAAAACAAGATTTTTGACAAATTTCTCCATGAAAAGTGAACAATAGCTCAAAAATCCAGCACTGCACCAGAAGCCAAGGCTTACCACTTAATACCCCAAGTAAAGAACTTGTTGATCAAGCTTGCTTGATTAACTATGCTGGGTGTGATGAAAGCCTAGAATGTGCAGGTTTTCCGACCTTACAGTGCCCCTTTTTGTTTTGATTTGCAGGTTTTAACAAATACAACTTCGAATGGACTCATCAATCCCTCTTCTCACCCCATTCACAAGCTATTCGGAATGGAAGTTGAAGATGATTGCATCTCTGAAGAGACGAGGTCTCTATGAGGTGTCTATTGGACTTGGAAAAGAGTCTTATGAGAATGATAATGACTGGATAAATGACGGTGATAGAGATTTTGGAGCAATATGTCTGGCCCTTTCTCCTAACTTGTACTACCTTATTGGTTCCGCTGAATACCCAAAGGAAGTCTGGACAAAATTGGACAGAACCTTTGGAAAGCACAATGAGGATCATAATAGTACTTTGGAGATCACAGCCAGAACCACAAGAGTTCTTTACTCAAAATTATCAGCCTCTACTCTCTCTGATGAAGTTGTTCAAGATGAAAATGAAGTAGAATCTTCTACACATTCAATTCGAATTGAAGAAAGTCTCCATGTAGTGACTCCTTCTCCTGATGCTCCAGAAGTTCATGAGATCTCTGATATCTCATCACCTCATATTGCTGAAACAGAAGAAGACATTCAAATCTTTGATATTGAATAAAAATACTGTTGCACTTCCATGCAAACATTCACCGGTGATTTTCCTTTGAATTCTGTGCAAAATTTACCAGTAATTGCTTCCGAAAGTGAAGAGAAAATTGATTGTTATCCCTCTAATGTTTCTGCTGGTGTGAAAATATGTAAAAACTTGGATATTTTGGAAGAAATATCAGATTATAAGAGTTACACATTCTCTCCCCATGATCTAAATCTTCCAGCAAATTCCTGCAGGATTGCATGCACCAAAATTCAGAATTTTGAAGAAAAAGACAATTATGCATCCACCGTCTCGGTTGACCATAATTTTGGATCTGATATGAACCTTATTGGATCTGATATGATATTATTTGGATCTGATATGATATTTCTTGGTTCAAAATTTCAGGTTCATAAACCTTTAGTACTACTTGTAGATGTTCTCATCAACGGTGTGAAGAAACAAGTACCGCAAGTCTCCTACAAAACTGTTGCTGGGGATTTGATTTCATTTCACAATTTTGGATCTATTGTGAACTTATTTAGATATGATTTAAATTATGATATAATATTATTTGGTTCAAATTTTAAAATCCAAGATCTTTCAGTCATGCTTGAAGCTCCTCTCACCAATTTCGGTGTGAAAAATCAAGTACCGCAGTTCTTCTTCAATTTTGTTGTTGGGGATTTGGTGTTAGTTTCCTCTTGTGAGGTTGCTGATATTTTATTTTGTGAATCATTAGCTATTTCTGAAGCTATATTATATTATGGATCTCAAGCATTCGCTCTCCAGAGTCCCAGGGATTCTCTACCTTTGGTCACATGCTCATCTCCTCACAGAACTAGTAAAGAGGAAGACATTCTGCATCTGCTTGCACACTTGCTCCTAATATTTCAGGCTGATTTTACCACTTATGGTCTTATTTTCAAGGATGCAACATATCAGTTTCTTGAGTGTTCCACACATGCCGAATCCTCAAGAACCTTTGCTCTTTCTTCAGATGATTTCAGCTGCTCTACATGGGTCCACTTTTCACCGTGCAGCTATTTATATTTTTGATTCAGTTGAGTGCATTGTTCTTCTTCCAAAGTGGAAGATTCCTCCAGAAATATTCATTTAGTTTGGATTCAGAGGTTCACATGCATAGTCTTAGGATGTTGCTGCATAGAAGAACAAATTCTTGATTTACTGCTTAGTTTGAGGGGGGGTATTTTTCCCATGAGGTTTTCCCCGTTTCCTTGGTTTATTAAGCAGTTACTTTATTGTACAGGGTGACCTATGGCCTTAGTTTTTAGGGCCCTAGCATTTTTATGCATCTATGTTTTCTAACTCTTCCTCATTATAGCTTAAGGGGGGGTGTTGGAGACATTTACCATCATACACACTCTTTTTGGTCAAATTGGCCTATTTAAACCACTATCCTAAGTATAATTGACATTAATTGACATCAGTGGAGCATTAATTGTGATCATCCAGTCACACGCATGCCTACCTGCAGTCAAGGAATCTAACTTAGCCTTCTCATACAGTCAAGGAGGCTAATTGGAGCACTCTGGGGGTGATATGAGTGATATTAATGCACCTAATTGCTAACTGGTGGTTACAATCAGTTCAACCAGTCAGTTAGGGTGCCTCCTCTCATTAAATATATTATTTAATGATTATTTATTATTATTAAATGATCTAGAGTCAACAGGGTGCATCCACCAACTTCTGATGATCAGTTCAGCTTCAGTTAACCTCATCGAGGTTCATTGAAGTCATGGAGCACTAGCACTTGATGGTTGGCTTGCTATGACATGTGTTTGATCTCCTTCAGTTGAGATTCAATCATTTATTGCACTCCGACTTCAGTTAGGGTTTGGTGAGTCAATTAGGGTTTTGGTCAAGTGGTTAACTGAGTGTGAACCTATGGTTGAGAGTTAGTTAAGCTAGACTCACTCATTGAATTCAAATTGCATCCTTAGGTATTCGAATTCCTCATGGATTCAAGCTATTGCTTGACATTGATATTGTAAACTATTCATTTTTTATTGAATATACAGAGAGGAAACCATTCTGGTTCAGATTAACACCATTTCATGAGTATTTGTTGATTATTCTTTGATGAGATTGATTCTTTGTTCCTAGATCAATGTGCAAGATTAATATGGAAGACAGGAGGGAGCGTGACAGTGTTGGAAATGTCAAGAAGTGGTTTGTGGCCATGCCCTGTGTTTCGATGAACAGTAAAGTTTGTCGATGAAATTTTTAATTTCGTATGATAATGGGGTATGGGTATGCTACAGAGTGGTATCATAGATGTTGGTTGTAGTGCAAGCCCTAAATGGGACGGAATGATTAAATTTAAAGGGTTGATAATATCCCTGGATACCAGCATTGTAGTATGCTAAAGAGTGGTATCTGAGGAATGGTGCCAGCACTACAGTGTGGTATCAGCGTTATGGGTTGCAGCGTCGAGCCTGAAAGGGATGAGTTGAACAGTTAACAGAGCTATCGATTACAATATTGGTCCTAAATAGGCCAGTTGATAGTAAGTAAATGGTTTTAATTTTGAACTACTGTGTATCTAACAAATGGTGTTTAATAACACATTTTGTAGAGTTATAGCGCATTTTGGAAGAGTGGGTTGTTGTCTCAGCCATGAGAAACTACGGCATGAATAATGCACAAGGTCCCTATGATCACAAGGAAGATTCTATGGGGGAAAATGTCTGAGTTGGAAATGCTGAAACAGAGTCTAATGGGAGGAGGTTTCAAGATACTCCCCTAAATTTTGTAGCCACCATGAGAAGCCTCAGGGTGGATATTGTTAGGATTATTAATCCTCCCTTGTCCAATTTTGTCATATGTCTAAATTAGGAGTCATCTCTAAATCGGGAGTCCATCCAGTCTATTTTTAGTCACTAGCACCATTGGGTCCACTTGGCCTAATTGGGGCACATGTTTCAGTTACTAAAGTGTGGGGAACACTAATTGAGGCCTACTACCACTAATTTCACTTGCATGAATCAATTTAGGAGCCTCCTAGACCAACCCCTACAATTTAGGAGCCACTAGGAGTGCTGATACCAACCAAGGTAATTTGAGTTGAGTTGGTGACTAGTCAAGCTGAGTTAGGAGTCAGTTACATTTAGTTCTAGTCCTCTGCATTCAGTCAGCTCTTGGTTTGCATGGTTGCATGTAGGAGAGGCACATTTCTCACCTACCACAGTTAGTTGGCCTCAGTTAACACTGAATTAGACACTTGATTTGTGTTTTAGAACTCTGATGAACTCCAATAATGGTTTAGACAAGGTCAGTTAACTATTGAGTCCTCCGATAATGATTTATACAAGGTCTTAGTTACCTACAGTCAAGTAAATTCTAATCAATTCGAATTTCCTCATGTGGATTCGAATTACATGTGGCTATTTATCCATTGTATTACATTTTAATTTATCATCTAATTACTTTTTTATTAATGAAAGCATTCATAGTTGCAAGCCATTTTTGCACTATTTCATTCTTCGATAACTAAGTAAATTATGTGATCTATCTTGTGAGCCGAGTGTTTGTTCACAGATCTATGTGCTCAATTTAATATAGTATCAGGGCCTCGATGGACAAGGCACTTCTCCTCCTCATATCTCCAGTTGGATCATTTTTTTTTAGCAATTTGCTCCATTCCTACTCTGCACCAGAACCAGAAGGTTTACCACTTAATACCCCAAGTTAAGGAATTGTTGATCAAGCTTGCTTGATCAATTATGATGGGTGTGATGAAAACCTGAAATGTGCAGGTAGTCGACCTTATTTTGTATGTTTGATTGTGTGCTTTATAGATTATCAACTCTTCTCACCACATTCACTACAAGCATCTCTTTCTCCTCACTGCATTCACTATAGCAACTCAACCCTCTTTACTACATTCAAAAGGGCCCATCCAGTAGAGCTGCTCACTTCCTTCAACTACCACCAGTGGAAGGAGGACATGGAGGGACTTCTTCACACCAAGAATATCTTCAGACTCACAGAAGGGATAGAGGCAGAGCCAATTCTTAATCATGACAAATAAAAGTACTTTAACAGGCTTGATGAAGCTTTTGGATACTTGTCCCTCTCAATCTCTCAAAATATTTGCTTCCACATCAAATAATTGAAGACTCCTAGGGAAATTTGGGACAAGATTTCTTCCTTATTTGATAAGCAGGATGAGATGAGGGTCCATCAGCTAGAAAATGAGCTGATCTCTCTTAATCCATCCGACTTCGAACAATGAATGAATTTTTCACAAAATTCAAGAACTTGATAAACCAGTTGAAGCAATGCAAGGTGGAGAAGGAGGATAATCATCTCATCCTTGCCATTCTCTCAAAACTTAGTGCAGACTACTCAGTCTTTATATCAACCTTTCAAACAGTGAAGCTCACCACTCCAAATTGGAAGATTCCCACTCTTGATGCTCTCATCCAATCTCTCACTTATGAGAATGACAATTTGATCCAAATGGGGATCATTCGATCTCCCAAAGATCAAGAACTAGTTGCAAGAAGAGGTAAGGTAGCGAATGACAAAGGGAAGAAAAGAGATGAGTCTCCTATGAATAAAGAGCAGTCAAATGAGCCTTCAGGTTTGAAGAGAAGCAAGAAGAATAGAAAAGGAAGACCCTTTGTTCCTACTATGGAAGGGGATTTCATCCAGATAGCTCCTGCATGAGAAGACAAATTGATGAAATGACTCTTATTCTGAAGAAACATAACATTACTGCACCTACTAGAAAAAGGAAGGATGACCAAATAGAAGACATAGAAGACACTGGAGATTTCTTCGAAAGAGGCCACGCACCGAAGGCCAGCTCCTCAACAACACATGTCTTCCTCATTGATTCTGGAGATTCCAATCATATGGTTGCATCCAAAGAATCATTCTCCTCTTTACAGTATTTTGATGGTCCTAGTATTCATCTAGGAAATAACAGTAAAGCTTGAACCAAAGGGAAGGGCTCTATCAAGATTGAACATGGAAGTTTCAAATATGTTCTCTATGTCCCCTTCCTAGCTTCAAATATGTTATCTATGTACCAGATGACTCATACTAACTCTCCAAAGCGAGTGATATTTGGTCCTGGCTTAGTGGAGATCACAAATATCTCTATTGGGAACATCATAGCAAAGGGTGTTGCAAATCATGTCTCCAAGGCATATGAGTTCTCACACTTCATTCCTTTTTCAGAACCAGTGCACTCTCAAAGGGAAGGTAAAAATATTCCATCTCCTTCTCTTGTAGTTTCCAATAGTATTGCAGAACCAGTTGTATCAGTTCATGAGATTAAGATTCATTCATATTCAGATTCAGATCCAGACCCTACTTCCAAGCAGGAAGCTAGGAAGATTAATGGAAATCCATCTGACATTCAAAAGATACCTATCTTACATCCTTCAGAGAGATGCAATTTAGGAGCCACTGGGAGTGTTGATACCAACCAATTTCAGTTGAGTTGAGTTGGTGACTAGTCAAGCTGAGTTAGGAGTCAATTACATTCAGTTCTAGTCCTCTACATTCAATTAGCACTAGGTTTGCATGGATGCATGCAGGAAAGGCGCATTTCTCACATACCATAGTCATTTAGCCTCAGTTAACACTGAATTAGACACTTGAGTTGTGTTTTATAACTCTGATGAACTCCAGTAATGGTTTAGACAAGGTCAGTTAACTATTGAGTCCTCTGATAAAGATTTAGACAAGGTCTTAGTTACCTAGAGTCAAGTAGATTCTAATCAATTCGAATTTCCTCATGTGGATTCAAATTGCATGTGGCTATTTATCCATTGTATTACATTGTAATTTATCATCTAATTACTTTTTGATTAATGAAAGCATTCATAGTTGCAAGCCGTTTTCGCACTGTTTCATTCTTCAATAACTGAGTAAATCATGTGATATATCTAGTGAGTTGTGTGTTTGTTCACATATCTATGTGCTCAATTTAATAGAGATGTAGAGGTATAGGGAATACAATGAAAGGTTGTTAAGGCTCAGGAGGAGAAGAATCTGAATGCAGCCATGTTGTAAAGTCTGACAGATATTTAAAGGCAGATGAACTCTGGGGACCGAACATTAAGGTTGGAAGTATTAAACTTGCACAGTGATCTAGGGACTAAACACAAGTCTCATAAAATATTAATAACAAATAACTCATGAAAATGGTGTAATCAGGCTACGGAATGAGTAGCTTCTCTGTATATTCACAGAAAGAATGAGTAATTACATTACACTGTCATGTTGCAAGCATGAATGACTAGAAATTTGAATCCTCAAGGAAGTCATTCGAATTGAATGAGTGAGTCTAGATTAATTGAATGTAAGCCCCAGCCAACACTCAAGTTAACCACTGATCAAAACCCTAATTTACTCAACTAAGCCCTAACTGAAGTCGGAGTGCAATAAATGACTGAGTCTTAACTGAAAGAGATCAGACACATGTCATAGCAAGCCAACCATCAAGTGGTAGCACTTCAATGACTCCAATGAACCCCGATGAGGTTAACTGAAGTGTAACTGAACATCAGAAGTGGTTGGAGGCACCCTTGTTGACTCGAGTTCATTAAATAATAAATTTAATGAGGAGAGGTGCCTTCACTGCTCTGTTTAACTGATTGTAACCATCAGTTAGCAATAAAGTGCATTAATGACACTCAGATCACCTCCAGAGTGCTCCAGTTAGCCTCCCCGAATGTAGGAGAAGGCTAAGTTAGCCTCCTTGACTAAAAGTAGGCGTGGGTGTGATCTAGCTGATGTCATTTAATGCTCCACTGATGTCAATTAGGTCAATAATACTTAGGATAGTGGTTTAACTAGGCCAAATTGACCAAAATGAGTGTGTATGGTGGTAAATGTCTCCAACAACCCCCCTTAAGCTATACTCAAGAGGAGTTAGAAAACATAAATGCATAAAAATGCTAGGGCCTCAGTAACTAAGGCCATAGGTCACCCTGTACAATGCTGAAACTGAAACAATGCTCAAAAACAAACTAAGTGAGGAAAAGAGGGAAAACCCAGTGGGAAAAACCCCCCCTCAAGTTGAACACTGAAAGTAGTCTGAATCACCCTGATGAACTCACCCCCAACAGTGAATGGAGGTAAGTGAACTTCTTTTCTAAAAATCTCTCGGTGAATATGTCTGCAATCTGCTCATCAGTCAGGCAGTATTGCAGAATGATGGTCCTGGCATGCACTAGCTCCCTGATGTAGTGCATGTGGATCTCTACATGCTTGGTCCTCTACCTGGTAACTGGATCTGTGGATATATTATTAGCAATTTGATTGTCACAAAAGACGATAGTGGACAAAGTGCTACCAAGATAAAACTCTGAAAGAATGCCTTGCAACCAAACTGCTTGGATGCAAGCATCCACTTCTCCTTGATACTTGGCCTCTGTTGAAGATACTCGGCCTTTTTGCTAGACCAGAAAATGGGGCCACCAACAAACATGAATACATATCTAGAAGTATACTTTTGATCAATAGAATCACCCACCCAATCAAAATTTGTGTATCCAACCAGCTCTAGCTCGGAGTCTGCAGCATAGTGAATGTCGTAGGTCCTGGTTCCCTGAATATACTAGAGGATCCTCTTGGCTTCCTTCCAATGAATATCATGAGGCTGCTGCATGTATATTGATACAAAATTCATGGCATAATAGATATAATAGATAGTGTAGTCCATGGGAGGTGTGCTTTTTCCTTCTTCAAGGCTGATCCCTGAAAGGAAAGGGAATGGTGGAGGCATACATTCAGCCATGTTAAACTTGACTAACAGGTATGAAATTTATTAGGACTGAATGACCATTATCCCATCAAAATTTTTCTCAATTTCGAGCCCTAAAAATTGTTTTAGGAGCCCCAAATCACTCATTTCAAAGGCATTGTGGAGAGCAGTTTTGATGTCCGAAATGGAAGCAACTGTGCTACCTATGATCAGTAAATCATCAACATATAAAATAATAATGATTAAATTACCATCAAACTATTGTATATACACATTTGGATCTGATCTACACCTTTGGAAGTTTTGCGAGAGAAGGAAGGCATCCATCTTGGAATACCACTCTCTTGGGGCCTGTTTTAACCCGTATACTGACTTCTTTAGCTTGCAAAACAAAGATGGATCAGTGATGTAGCCCTCAGGATGCTTCATTAATATCTCCTCATGAATATCTACATGCATAAAATATGACTTAACATCCATATGATGCACTTCCCACTGCTTAGATACTGAAATTGCCAAAACAAGGCAGATGGAGTCCATTTTTGCAACCGGTGCAAAGGTCTCATGGTAGTCCACACCTTGGACTTGAGAGAAACATTTTGCCACCAGACTTGCCTTATATTTTTAGGTGCTTCCATCAGCAGAAACCTTGGTCCAAAACACCCACTTGCATTGAACAAATTTCCTTCCCGGAGGAAGAGAAACTAGCTCCCAAGTAGTGTTTTTCTAAAGAGAATTCATCTCTTCATCCATGGCAACTTTCCATCTCGGATCCTTCCGAGCATGGTAGTAGGATTTTGGGTCTAAACTAATCATCAAATAGCAAGTTTTTAACAGAAAATTATCAGGACAAGAGAGCGTAATACCTGCTCTTTGGAAATCGGACCGGGTTCTCCTTGGATCATCCGGATTTCCAATGTTATCTCCTACGGAGGAGAGTGTCTGTCGGGCCCATGCGGGAAGATGATTTTGTACTTCAGGTTTTGATTCAGAATATAATTTTTGCTGCAAAATAATATCATAAATTAGAGGATCCAAATCAAGGTCATCACCCCCAATTTCATCATCCAAATATTCAGTAGAATAGGAAGGGAAATCATCAATTTTCTCCTTCACTAGTTCCACCTCCTGAAGAGGCTCATCAAACTTGACACTTCTTTCGATGATGATATATTTTGTTTTGATATCCAGCAGCTTGAAACCATTTTATTCATTAGTATACCCAATAAACATACATTCTATGCTTTTCGGTTGCAAAGCCCTTCTTTTATCAAGTGGAATCTAGGCCCATGCAGTGGACCCAAACACCCGCAGGTTCGACACATCCGGCTTGTGTCCGAAGTATGCTTAGAAAGGGGTCTTCCCTTTCACAGATGAGTGTGGAAACCTATTCTGAATTTATGCTGTAGCATTCATGGCTTCATCCCACAAATTTGCAGCCAAATTCTTTGATTCCAACATACAGGTGGTCATCTCCTTGAGAGACCGATTCTTCCTTTCCACTACTCTGTTCTGCTGGGGAGTGTAGGGAATTGAATGTTGGACTTGAATACCGCTTTGGGAGAATATGTGAAGCAAGTCATTACTAACATACTCCCTACCATTATCAGATATCAATATCTTGATCTTAAGCTCAGAGGCATTCTCGATCAAGGCCTTCAGTTCAGAAAATTGTTCACATACTTCAGACTTCTTTTTGAGAAAGAAGACCCATGTGTACCTTAAAAAATAATCAATAAAAGTCAGAAGATACCTTTATCCATTAATGGATGTGATAGGCATTGGACTGCTGATATCAGAATGTATCAGCCCCAATATGCATGTAGCTCAGTTTTCCTTTCCCCGATCGAACTTGTGCTCAGGGTGTTTTCTAATCACACAACCCTTGCAATTTCCAGTGGTTTCCTTGATGACCGGGAGGCCTTCAACCATGGAGTTTTTCTGTAATTGCTGCAAATATTTAAAATTTAGATGGCCAAACCTTTCATGCCACAACCTACTAACTTCATTTCCATGAGTTAGCAGAGCGATGGGCTTTGCATCCGCAACAAAGTGAGAGAACTCATAGGCTTTTGCATGATGGTTTGCAAGGCCTTTAGCAATGAGTTTCCAAGATGCAAGCTCCGTTATCTCAACATCATTTGGGATGAAAGAAACTATCTTAGGCACTCCTGTATGTGTCATCTGATAGACACTAAGGAGATTTGATGCCAGAAACGGTACATACAAAACATTTGAAAAATAGCCATTCTCAAGATCAACCATACCTTGTCCTTCTGAAATGATGGTGGAGTCATATCCCATGTGGATGGGGATGGATTTGCCGGTCTCCAAGGATGAAAAGGAGTCTCTTTCAACCATCATGTGGTTCAAAGCTCCAGAATCAATCAAGATTTATTTGGACTTCGAAGTGCTTTCCATGAGGGCATGACCTTTTTCATGTTGTGGTTCCTGATCTTGCAGATCTCTCCTCCGAAAGCTTTCTGGAAGATTGATGTGATTTCTCTCAAGGAGAGAGGTAGCTTCATCAAGATTCTTTTTCATGCAGGAATGTTCAGGGTGGAAACCCTTTTGGCAGTATGAACACTTGACTTTTTCCTTTCCATGGTACCCTTTTCCTTTGTTCTTCCTTGAGCTGGAAGACTCATCATGCTGCTGGTTTTAAACTCTAGGCTTAGCAGCTTCGAGTTTAGTTTTTGGGTTCTTCTGCTGCTTTCCTTTACCCTTCATATATTTGGGCCCCGAGACATGGAGGGCTTGATCATGGGAGGATGTGATGATCCCCATTCGAACAAGCTTATCATGTTCACTTGTTAGGGACTCAATGAAGGCATTGAGTGTAGGCATCTTCCATTCATGGGTTGTGAGATTCCCCGCACGGAAAGTAGAGACAAAAATAGAATAATCAGCTCCAATTTTGGAGAGTATGGTGAGGATGAGCTGATCATCTGCCTTCTCCACTTTGCATTGATTCAAGAGTAAGACAGTGTGCTTGAACTTTGTGAAAAATTCATTCAATGTCTCGAAATTGGAAGGCTAGAGAGACATCAATTCATTTTTGAGCTGGTAAACTCTCAAATCATCCTTCTTTCCATATAGGGTTTCCAATTTGTCCCAAATTTCCTTTAGAGTCTTCAATCCCAAAAGATGGAAAAGAAGATCCCAGGAAATAGAGAGGCACAAGAATTCGAATGCTTCATCCTTCTTGTTCAAGAATCTTGATTTGTCTATAGCAGAACTAGGCTCAGGTTCAGTGTCCATTGTGACTCTATAGAGTCCTCTAGACTATAGCTGAATCTCCATGTCTCCTTTCCATGAGTGGAAATTGAATGGAGTCAAAATATCTACTGAGGAGGCCATCTGTATCTGCTAGAGCAAATGCTTCACCTGTAGGAAACCTGAAAATCACAACAGAAAGGGCAATGTAAGGTTGAACAGCCTGCACATTTTAGGCTTTCATCACACCCAGCATAGTCAATCAAGTAAGATTGATCAACAAGTTCTTTACTTGGGGTATTAAGTGGTAAGCCTTGGCTTCTGGTGCAATGCTGGATTTTTGAGCTATTGCTCAATTTTCATGCAAGATCTGTCAAAAACCTTGTTTTTGAGAGATCTGAGCTTCGTCCCGCCATGAGCTCTGATACCATATTAAACTTGCACAGTGATCTAGGTACTAAACATAAGTCTCATCAAAGATTAATAACAAATAACTCATGAAAATGGTGTAATCGGGCTATGGAATGAGTAGTCACTCTGCATATTCACAGAAAGAATGAGTAATTACATTACAATGTCATGTTGCAAGCATGAATGACTAGCAATTCGAATCCTCAAGGAGGTCATTTGAATTGAATGAGTGAGTCTTGCTTAACTGAATGTAATCCCCAGTCAACACTCAAGTTAACCACTGATCAAAACCCTAATTGACTCAACTGAGCCCTAACTGAAGTCGGAGTGCAATAAATGACTGAGTCTTAACTGAAAGAGATCAAACACATGTCACAGCAAGCCAACCATCAAGTGGTAGTGCTTCAATGACTCCATTGAACCCCGATGAGGTTAACTGAAGTGTAACTGAACATCAGAAGTGGTTGGAGGCGCCCCTGTTGACTCCAGTTCATTAAATAATCATTAAATAATTAATTTAATGAGGAGAGGTTCCTTCACTACTCTGTTTAACTGAATGTAACCATCAACTAGCAATAAAGTGCATTAATGACACTCAAATCACCCCCGGAGTGCTCTAGTTAGCCTCTCTGAATGTAGGAGAAGGCTAAGTTAGCCTCCTTGACTGAAGGTAGGTGTGGGTGTGATCTAGCTGATGTCATTTAATTCTCCACTGATGTCGATTAGGTCAATAATACTTAGGATAGTGGTTTAACTAGGCCAAATTGACTAAAATGAGTGTGTATGGTGGTAAATGTCTCCAACATGAAGAAAGTAAGAGCACCGCTAGAAGGAGAAAGAGATCTCCTAGTGAGTCATTTGAATCTGAAGGATCCACTAGCGATTCAAGTTCCTCTTCTCATGAGAACAAGAGGAAGAGGTGTTATCAGAACCATTCACATGATGAGTTTAAGAAGGCGAGGCTGACTTTCTTCAATGGCGAGATAAAGACTGGTCAAGAAGCTAAATCTTGGCATCTTAGGATGAAGAAATATTTCCAAGTTCAGGATTATTCAAGAAATATGAAGGCTAGAGTATCCATATTCAATTTGACTGGAAGAGCATCCATATCATGGGAGAACTTCAGGAAAGTAAAGAAGATTAATGAAAGGAAAATTGTGTGTAAACAGTTCCAGAAGTATTTCAAGCAGAAATACCTCTCTGACATGTCCTATGATGACAAGATCAAAGAATTTCATGAGCTGATATTGCAACAAAAGACCATGGAAGAGTATGCAAACAAGTTATTGGAGCTGTTGAGATATGTCACGTACATCAAGGATGAGAAAGTGAAAATCCAGTGTTTCCTGAGTGGATTTCCTAAGTATTACAAAGATAGAATTGAGTTTTATGAACCTAGAACTCTGGAAGAAGCAATAAGGAAAGCTAAGTATTGCTACGAGAAAATCATAGGAAAAACTGACTATCATAAGACATGGAAGGACAAGAAGAATGAGAATTCTATCCAAAAGAAGAAAGGTTTAAAACCTTCTAACTTCAGGAATCAACAGAAGCAAGCATCCCAAGCTGAGAAGTAGCTAGCTAGAGTGGTGGGAGAAAAGCCAAGAGATCCATAGCATATTAGATAACCACTCCAATGTTGGATATGTGGAGGGCCCCACATGTGTCTAAATTGTCCACTTGAGAATGATGGAAGGCCATCTTACAACATTCAAGAGACATAAACAGTGGGTCAAGTAGAAAGGGTCATCCCTAGGATTTACGCAGCACTGGAGGACCTATAGGAAGATCATCAGTCAACTGTGGTTGAAGTTGCAGGTAATATTGCTGAGCAATATGTTTCTATTTTGATTGACCCTGGTTCTCTTCACAGTTACATTACTCCTAGAGTAGTGTAGGTTTGTGATTTTGATAAAGTGAAGCATAGAAAATCGTGGTTAGTTCATCTAGCCATTGGAACTAAGAGAAAGGTTAGTGAAGTAGTAGAGAAATGTCCATTGGTGATTAATGGATGGGTTACTTTTGTATATTTGAATGTTCTACCCCTTGGTTTCTATGATGTTCTCATTGGGATGGATTGGTTAGAAGCTCACAGGGTAAAGCTTGACTATTACCATAAGACTTTTGAATGCATCGATGAAGAAGGGAACCCAAGAGTGGTAAGAGGCATTCCAAAGGTAATTTTCGTGAGGAATATTTCAGCAATGAAGTTGGAGAAATTTTGTAGGAAGGGTTTCCAGTTGTATGCAGCTCATATTGTGGAGGCAGCGAAGAATGAAACTCCTAGGTTGGAGGACTTTCAAGTATTGCAGGAATTCATGGATGTTTTTCCTGATGAGATTCCAGGGATTCCTCCAATGAGGGACATTGATTTCATGATTGAACTTGGGCCAGGAGCAGCACCAGTGTCCAAGACACCCTACAAAAAGAGTACGCTGGAAATGTTAGAGATGAAGATGCAGTTTTAAGAATTATTGGAGAAAAAGTATATCAAGCCGATTATATCTCCTTGGGGAGAACCAGTTCTGTTTGTAAGGAAGAAATATGGTACACTAAGATTGTGTATTGATTACAGACAAATGAACAAAGTTACAGTAAATAACAAGTATTCTTTGCCTAGGATTGATGACCTCTTTGATCAAATGAGGGGAGGAAAGGTATTTTCCAAGATTGACTTGAGGTCGGGTTACCATCAGTTGAGAATCAAGGGTGAAGACATTCATAAGACAACCTTCAAGACAAGGTATGGGCATTATGAGTTTGTAGTGGTACCATTTGGTCTCACAAACACACCAACTACATTTATGTGCCTTATGAATAGTGTCTTCAGCAGGTATTTGGATAAGTTTGTTCTTGTTTTCCTTGATGACATTCTTGTTTATTCTAAGAATGAGGAAGAGCATGAAGAGTGTTTGAGGTTGACATTACAATTGCTTAGGGAGCATCGGTTGTATGCAAAGTTGAGAAAGTGTGACTTCTATAAAGATAAAATTCAATACTTGGGTCACATTATCTCAAAAGAGGGTATATCTGTGGACACTGGCAAGATTGAAGCCATAATGAATTGGCCTACTCCAAGAAATGTGACAGATGTAAGATCTTTTATGGGACTTGCAGGATACTACAAGAGGTTCATTGAAGGATTATCCAAGGTTGCACATTACATTACTTCTTTGCAAAAGAAAGGAATAAAGTTTGAATGGACAGAGAGGTGTGAATAAAGCTTCCAATAGTTGAAGAATCTTCTCACAAGTGCTCCAGTATTGAAGGTTGTAAACCCAGAGAAAGATTTCGTGGTGTGTACTGATGCATGCAGTCAAGGACTAGGAGGAGTTCTTATGCAATTCAACCACATGATATGTTACGAGTGAAGAAAGTTGAAGGAACATGAGAAGAACTATGCTAGTCATGATCTGGAACTTGTAGCCATAGTACATGCTCTCAAGATGTGGAGGCATTACTTGATGGGAAAAATATTCGAGCTAAGGACAGGCCATTGTGGTCTGAAGTATTTGTTTGATCATCCTACTCTAAATGCTAGGAAATCTATATGGATGGAGTTTTTATGTGAGTTTGATTTTGAAATCAAGTACATAAAGGGAAACAAGAATAAGGTAGTTGGTGCACTCAGCAGGAAGGTGTGGGAAATGCATGTGGCATGCATTAGTGTTTTCCAACCATAGTTGAGGCAGCAGATTTTCAATCATGTTGCTGAAGATGAATTCTATATGCAGGTAAAAGACAAGTTGCAGCAGCAAATCCTTGAAAAGAGGTATGAGGGATACAAATTTGAAGAAGATGGAATTCTTACCTATGAGAACAGAATTTACATTCCAAATGTAGCATATTTGACGAGAGTTGTTATATATGAGATCCATCAAGCTCCATATTCTGGTCACCCAGGATATCAAAATACAATTGCTACAGCTAGAAAGTAGTACTTCTGGCCAGGAATGAAAAAGGACATGGCTGAATACATTTCAAGGTGCATGAAATGTCAGCAAGTGAAGGTCGAGCATCAACACCCAGTAGGTTTGTTACAACCTTTTCCAGTTCCAGAATGGAAATGGGAAGTTATTCCATGGATTTTATTACAGATGTGCCAATGACTTGGAGACAACATGATTCCATCATGGTTGTGGTGGACAAGTTGAAAAAGGCATCCCATTTCATAACAGTCAAGTCTACGCATAAGACTGATGACATTGCAAAGATCTTCATGAAGGATATTTTCAAATTGCATGGATTGCCCAATTCAATAGTCTTTGACAGAGATGTCAAGTTCACTTCCAATTTTTGGATGGGATTGTTTATAAATTTGGGTACAAAGCTAAACTTCAACACTTCCTACCATCCTCAGACTGATGGTCAGACAGAGAGAGTTAACCAAGTGCTTGAAGAAATCCTTCGCATGTACGTGATGGACAAACCAACCAAGTGGGAAGATTATTTACACTTGGTAGAATTTTCTTATAACAATGGACAGCAAGCATCCTTGGGGATGAGTCCATACGAAGCTTTGTATGGAAGGAGGTGTAGGACACTAGTGACTTGGGATAATCCAGTGAACAGGGTTGTGATTGGTCCAAAATTACTCAAGGAAATGGAGCAAGAGGTTGTAAAGATCAGGAAAAATCTAAAAGCAACCCAAGACAGACAGAAGAGCTATGTTGATAAGCATAGGGTGAACAGAGAGTTCGGTGTGGGGGATCATGTTTACCTCAGAGTGAGGGAAAAGAAGAGTTCCTTGAAACTTGAGAGTTGTGCCAAATTTGTCACCTAGATATTGTGGGTTGTTTGAAGTGCTTGAAATAATAGGGCCAGTCGCATATAGACTTGCATTTCCTCCTAGCACTACGGCTCATAATGTTTTTCATGTTTCTTTACTTAAGAAATATATACATGACACTAACCATGTGATAAATTGGGATGTGATTCAGGTGGAACCCGAGGGAGAGTTTCAAATTGAGCCAATGCACATCCTCGACAGGAAGGTCACCATGCTCTGGAACCAAGCCATATGAAAGGTAAAGGTGCAGTGGGAGCACTACGGTCCTGAAGAGGCTACATGGGAGCTAGAGGATGCCATGTGATTGGAACATCCATTTTTGTTCGAATCTGTGGAGCACTGAGGGCAGTACCAGTGTAGCATTTTTGTTCAAATTTTCTAAAGCACCGAGGATAGTGCTATTGAAGGGGGAGGAGAATGTAACACCCCGGTTTTGACCCCGTTTGCATTAATATATATGATGTAAATATTATATGTAATCATGGCATGGAGCTCAAGGCCAAGGCCCTGTCATTGATTAATGTTTGGTATATAAGAAATCATGGTTGATTCCTATAGTTTCTATGCTAAGTCAATGCAATGAATAAAGAGATGGGGGCATGATTTTCCTAAGCATAAGGGGGAGGGAATGCTAACCTTGAGCCAGTTTGGGGAAAGGCCATGTGTTATGGGGAAAACCCATCAAAATTGTCAACTACCCTTTTTCTTGTCTTTCTTCCCAACCATTTATTTCTTCCAAAATATGATTGAGGTAGTTATTGCATGGAAGGGGAAGAGTATGGGAAAAATTCGAATTGGGCAGAGCACCCAGTTTCAAATATCATGTTTTTCTTGCATGGACAAGAAAACACTAGAACCATATGCCATTTTGGCCTCATGTGTTCACATCTTCATTGGGGGGGGGGGGATTTCACATTTTGGGAGTTGCATGACGTCGGGCTCATCCATCATTATTCTCCATTCGCGTGGAAGATCTAGGGAATTTGAGTGCTTCCTGTGTGTATCCTTCGTGTTCTACAAGTGTTTTCCCTTAGAAAGACCGTGGTTGTTGTGTTGCCGTGTTATATTGAACTACGCAGTGTATGAGACCCTGTTACTCGTGTTCCAGAGTAAATCCTATGTTGTGGAGTCTCCATGTGGTTGTTTTGTTATGCACCCTAGTTTGGATATGAACTATGTACAAGACTTAGCAGTGGGACAGACATAGAATGTGATTGATAAACCTAGTGTGGAACCTCACAATAAGATAAGAGTGCTTGTTGAACCTGCTACACACATCCTGAAGAGCACTAGAAGGGAAGAGGTATCCTAAGGGACTGTAGAGAAGAGAAGGGGACACTTCCTTGTGTTGGGTGTGCAGGAAGTGGGGAATCCAGGCCAGATAAATCTTTTGAAGGTGTTCTTATCTCTGTAGATGAGCTCACTAGCTTAGCAATTCTTCCTGCCCATTGCCTTAGAAGCCTAATAAACCCAACTGGAAAGATGGCTTGGCTAGTAGCCTGATAAACTCATATGTTGGCTTCGATGTGTCTTATTGTGTTTGACCTTGTGAGTAACCTTTGACTGGATAGTCTGATAAACCCAACTGTGAATGTTGTCTTTGCAAGGTAGCTTAATGAACCTAGCAGTGAGATGACTTGATTGTGTACAGTCTGATAAACACATTTGTTGGATTCACTGGTCCTTAAGGTGAATGTTGGCTTGACTATGAACAGTCTGTGAAACCCAACTGTGAGATGGCTTGGCAGAATGACCTATGAAACCCATCTGTTGGTTTTTTTCCTTGCAGCCTGATAAACCCAACTTTGTTGGCTTGTTTGAGTTTTGTTGCACCCTTGGGTATGTATGAGTCTGCTAGTGTTCCCTTATTCCTTGAAGAAATCATTCCCAGCTCAGGGATGGCATTGTTGCTGAGAGATTGATGAGCACAATGGCCTATGGTTGGGTGGAATGTTGCAGCGAAATAGCTGGTTGAGGGACAATTTCTTCTCAAGATAAGTATTCTTGTCTATGTTAATCTCTGCAAATGTATTTCTTGCATTTTAATTCCTTGATGGAATATGATGAACATGTTGGTGGTGTTGAATTGATGAATTGTTCCTTTGAATAACTGCAATTATAGGCATCTATGTATGTTTCCTTCAATGCATTGTTAAACCAAGTTGTAGGGTTAGAATGTCGGATTGATTTTGGCCTGAATGGCCAAGTCTGTACAAAGACTACGATTAGCAGATCGAATTTTCAAGCAGAAACCTTCTTCCACAATGGTTTATTTCACATGCGAGATACGAAATGTGGAACACATCCTTTGGAAGATTTGGACCTCCATAAATTTCTTTCTGTAATTGCGATATGCGGGATGTGGAGATTTTTTTTTGTGGATTACGACTTTCTACAGTTTTCGTTTCACTACGCACCTTTCCGCAATCTATGGGATGCCGGATGCCAAATGCGGCTCCATAGATTTATATTTCCACAACGATCATTTTCGCATATGGGAATGTATAATGCGATATGTGGGATCGCAATATCACTATTTCCATATTTCCCGATCCCATAACTCAAATATTTCACGCCATCAATTTTTGCGGGATGATTATGAGCCATTGGTTTGATTCTGGATGTGGAATCCTTTGTGATCGTTGGTTTTCATTGCTATTTCTCTCCATCGTTTGATCTCCTCTGAGTTATTTCCTTGCAGATCATCGAACTGATCAATGGAAGACGGGAGGGAGCGTGAGAGTGTTGGAAATGTCAAGAAGTGGTTTGCAACCATGCCCTTTGTTTCAATGAACAATAAAGGTTCTCGATGAAATTTTTAATTCCACATGATAATGGGGTATGGGTACACTACACATGCATGGAAAGAAAAGAGGTGGAGGCCGAAAAAATAATTAATTCATAGTTTTGTAAATTGTAATATTTTCAATGTAGAAAGTAAATAGTGAAAACTATTACTTTCTATTACAGGTCTATTCATTAATAAACTGAAGTGAAGGGCATCAAGTTCCTATATAATGTAGCTCAATAGATGAGAAAAAGGCTGGCAATTTGAGAATTATAAGTATTCTTTATTCTATTGTCGATTCGGGTGTGTATTGTTGTTATGTAAAAAAATTATCAAAGATTAATGAACTTTGAAATCTTGCAGATTGTTACTTCTACCCGTGTTCATATGTGTTCATCTATTTGTGAGGATTCATGAGAAGAATAAAAAAATGAGCACAATATCATTTGTCATGAATTCAGAATCGCAGATGCTTTGTTCATGATTAAATTTTAGAAGTCTTTACAAAAATTTTAAGTTCTTTGGTTCTATATTGACCTTTAATACATCTCATATTTCTCTGTGTATGGAATATTTCTATATATTTTTTGTGATGAAACGTCTTATAGCTAATGGATAAAATATATCACATTAGCCCTTGCAAATTTCTAAAGAATTATTGAATTCTTCCAAATGCATCTGAGTGCGTTCAAATCCTATCTTCCTTAAGGAAATTCACCCATTGGTGCTTCCTTTTGTTCAAGATTTGTTTTCATCACTTCATACCTCATAATTTTCATATTTTTTCTCCTTGACTCCATCTAATTCCTTTCTTAAATTGCCTTTGCATTCCCAATTTTATTCACAATTTACCATTCACATTCTGATTTAGATCTTACATCATTAAATTTTGAGCCCTTCCATGCATGTCCTTGTTCTACCTCCAACTTAGGACAACTCTGGGAATTATAGAAGGAACATGAATGCTTAGGGGAAGCTAAATTGTTGGGGATGCTTGACCTTCCATCTATCCCCCAAGCCAACCATCCATCTATTTACCCCTTTATTTGTTAAGTGAAGGGGTTCTTTTGTTGACTTTGATGGAATACCACCCAAAATTTTCCTCGATAATTTGATGCTACTCTAGATAGCTTATAACAACATCATTGCCAACAATAATAATAAAAAATTGTGTGAAGCCTTGAATGTTGGTTTTCCCATTTGGGTTTCCAGGGTAAACTCTGTCTCAATGTGCAATACTTTCTTGGTGTATGTTCTTTTGTTTTTATATTATTGGTTTATTGTGTGGATTGATAGATTTGGTGTGTCATCAAACATTTGTCATTGAGCTATGAAAACTATTATGTTAGCTACAGGTATCTTAAATAGACTTACTATTGTATATCTTTTATGTTTTTTGAATCAGGGGAGTTCAAAAAACAATAAGATCTCATATGTTGGATGCCCAATTGATCTTAGATATCAAGGGACTAAATTTAATAGATGCTGCAATTGTGTAGGTGTTTTCTAAATTGATTTTTATGAACCATTAATGCCTAGGGAAAACTCAAAAGTGCCAAAGTGAATTTAATCTTATTGGGGAAAATGTAAACTATTGAAGGTAAACAAAAACAATTTAGGAGATCTATGTTGGTGATACTAGAAGGATATGATACTATAGTTTACAAACCACATGGTATTAAATACCATGTTCAAATAAATTGTGTGATACCTATATGGTTAATAATCATAGTGAATGGAGAGGAATTATTGATAGGGTTGGAAAGAAGCAAAGAATCAAAAATCAAAGGAGATTGTCATGAAGAAGAAGAGACCCCAAGGCTACATGGGACTGGTTAGAGAAACAATTAAGCACACTCACAAATATGGTAGCACAACTACTAAAATCAAAGGGAATAGATTCCACCTCATATCATAAGATTAGCATAGAGAATCCAAAGAAAGAAGAAGCAGACTCGAAGCCAGAGGGAAAATTGGAGATGGATGCGGGAGTGTAGCTATAACAAGCCACATGTAGATGAAGTGGATGCAATCAATTTGAATCAATGGATACAACAAATGGAATTATAATTCAATGTACATGAGGTCAGTAGAAGACAAAGGATCATGTATGTTTTCTTAGAGCTTGAAGTCCATGCTTTGACCTAGTGGGTGAGTGATGCAACAAGTACGAAATGGGAGAATGATCCACCAATAATTGATTGGGAAGTGTTCAAATACATTATCAGGGAACATTTCTATCCAATTGGATATGAATATCAGTAGCAAATAGTGTAATACTACTTCAGAAAAAGACAAGGATAATTCATGTAAGAGTTCACTTTTGAGTTTAGGAAGAGAGTTATTCAACTTGGAATATCTCTTAACAGTCCAAAAATGGTCATTAAATACCTAGGTGCATTGCTACCCCAAACTTGAAATTGGTTAATGTTGTTTCGACCTAATTCAATTGATGAAGCTATCATCCAAGAACAGCATATTGAGGGTATTAGGATTATTAATTAATCCTCCATTTGACCACATAGTATATTTGTATTTTTCCTAGCTTAGGAGGTCATTATCACTTCATTAGTGTATGGGGGACACACCTAGGGGACACCTAACACTGAATGCACCTATCTGCATGAGTTTAGGAGCTCCAGGGACCAATCACTGTAATTTAGGAACCCACTCTGAGTGCCACCAGTAGTCTCCAGTAGTTGACCCTAGTAGGTATTCATTTTTGTTCAGTTATGATCCAATTTCCATCAGTTAGTTCACTCTTAGTCATCCTAGTTCCAATTTGCATGATTTAAGGGAGGTAGGAACCTTTGCTCACCTATCTACATCAGTTAATTGATTATGAACTGATTCAATTAATCTGGGGTTGCACTAATGAGATCTAGTGGTGATTTTCCCACGCCGGATTCAGTTTGAGTTGGTGAATTCAAACCCTCCCTAAGGAATTCGATTTATTCCTATTGTATGATTGTTGTATTACAGAGAGATCAATGAAAATGGATGTAATTTTATGCTAAGCATTTTTCATCTCATGTTTGTGTAAATTGTCATGAATCTATTGATTAGTTTTCATCGAATTGTTCACTCTTATGCAACCTTATCTTCACATTTCTTTCATTCATTCCTTAGGATCCCATTCTTCATTAAATTTAACATGGTATTAGAGTAGGTATCCATACCAAATTCAAATCTGAAAACTTCCATTGATGCACCCAAAGTAATTGGGTTCCACATAAATCCTAGTAGTCTTTCCTTTCTCACTCTAGATTATGTCCAGAGAAGTCTAGCCAGGTGTGATCAACCCAAAGAAAGTGCACATGTCAAAGTGGAGAGTGTTTGAATCAGTTTGATTGCGAATTGGAAGTGTTTTTTGGTGTTTGTGCAAGTACATTCAAATATTTTCTGAATAATTAGTTGTTTTTGAAGTTGTGAGATGGAGAATTCAACAGCTTTGACACCCAGAATCCTCACCCCCTTCAACTATCTTGATTGGAGGGTTGATATGTAGATTGTCTTGTGCAACAAGGGTCTATAGAGGATCACCATGGGAAGAGAGTTGAAACCCCGACAACCTCTTGAAAATTTTAAGCATATAAACAAACTAGATGAAGGAGTTGTCTTCATGTGCATCCACATCTCCAGGGAGCTTCTCTTCCATATTTATGGACTAAGAACCCCAAAAGAATTATGGCATAAGCTCTAATATTTTTTTGGCAAGAAGGATGAGCTCAGGGACCATATTGTGGATAATTAGGTGATAGCACTACATCCCAACAACTTTGAAACTTTACAACAGATCTTCTCAAAATTCAAATCCCTTGTCCTGCAATGCAAGTAGTGAAGGATTGATAAGAAGGATGAGTAGTGGGTGCTTTCAATTATGAGCAAACTTGGCCCAGAATTCTCAATTTGTGTATCTACCTTTCATTTTGAGATACTAACAATTCCTAATTGGTGAATTCCATCCCTTGATGCCTTCATAGAATCACTAATCCAGGAATATGATAAGATGATTCAGATGGGATCTCTCTAAGTCTCCAAGAATCAGGATCTCTTAGTTGGGGAAACTAGAATGCACAAGGAAAGGGTAAGCACAAAGGAAAGAGAGAAAAATAACATTGAATCCAAGCCTAAGGATAAGCAAAATCCTTCAAGAGGGGCATCAGGTTCCAAGAAGCACAAACACAAGAAGTTCGACAAGGCTAAGTGTCCTTACTCCAATACAGGAAATCATCGAGAGAATATGTGTATGAAGAAAATCATAGATCAGATGTCTAGGCTCCTTGAATATAACAACATTGATCTTCCTTAAGGAGTAAAGAAGCCTGATGCTAGAAACAAGACTAAATAAAATAAGAGGTGACATGCTCTGAAGGCAGGGTTTTCGTAGTCAAAGGCTTTTCTCATTGATTCTGGAGCCTCCAACCACATGGTTTCCTCCAAATAATCTTTCACTACTCTTGATCTATATAGAATCCATATGGGAGATTCCTCACAAATCCTAGCTTTCGGGAAAGGTTCCATTAAAACAGAGCATGGATTGTTTCAGAATGTACTCAATGTCCCTTCCTTGGTAGAAAACTTGTTGGATGTATACCAGATGAAACATATTGTCTCACCCAAGTGAGTCACATTTGATACTCACACAGTGGAGATCCCATAAGTCTCCACTGGAAATATGATAGATAAAGGAGTTTCTAATCATGCCTTCAAGGCATATGAGTTTTCTCAATTTATTCCTAATTCATATCCTAGTGCCTTATTGAATCATGTCAATAACACAAGCAAGTCGTGGCATGAAATATTTGGCCAGCTGAACTTCAAGTATCTCCAATAGTTGCACAATGAAAATATGGTTGAGGGATTGCCTCTCATCAAATATTGTAAAGGTGTGTGCACTAGTTGCTTGGTAGGGATGCATCCAGAGAAAAGGTATGATGTTTGGAAAGTAAGAAGAGTTTTCTCCTCACAGTGATGTCTCTGGACCGATGCCTACAAAATCTATAAATGGATCTAGATACTTTATGACCTTTATTGATGACTGTTAAAGGTATATTGCGTCTACTTTCTAAAGCAGAAGTCTAAGGTATTTGAGACCTTCAGAATTTTCAAAGCCTTGGCTGAGAACACTCTCTGAAAGAAGATCAAAGCACTTAGATATGATAATGGAGGTGAGTTTGTCAAAATATAATTCCAACATCTTTGTGCATCAGTAGAAAATTAAAATGCAACACTGAGTCCCATACACACCACAGTAGAATGGTGTAACTAAGAGGAAGAAAAGATCCTTCAAAGAGATGGCTACATGCCTTCTAGAAGAAAGAAGTATTCCTCCATATCTATGGGTTGATGCAGTAAATTGTGTTTCATATATCCATAATAGAGTGCATCACAATTCAATGATTAGGTCTAATCCTTTTGACGCATTGATGGGACATAAGTCCAATGTCTCACATATGAGAGTTTTTGGTTCCAAGGCATGGGACAAAATTCCTATTGACAAGTGGAAATCCTTCCAAGCCCAGAGTAGTGAATGCATACTGCTAGGATATGCAGACGATGCAAAGACATACAAAATGATGGACCTTGTAACCAAAAAGTGCTTCATAGAGCGTATTGTGCAATTTGAACATGATTGGGTGCATGATCCACAGACAACCTAAGAAGAAGAAGGTATAATTTGCAGAAATTCTAAAGCCTTGATGGCATAAGGAATTTCATAAACAAGCTAAGGATCTAGGCCCACAATTAACCTCACAAATAATTGTAGAGAATTAGCATAAGGAGAGAAGAAGAATAATTAATGAACACACATTAATGAATGATAAATAAATGATAATTTGATATTATTACATAGGTAATACATCCTTATAAAGGAAAAGAGATTTCCTAGAAGACAACTCAAGCTAGCTCATAAAGAAGGCTTGCTGATTATGATAAACCCCATAGTTGGCTAAATCACTTTCCCAATCTATCAAGCACCTCACGAATTAGCAATAGCATGTGTGAGTGATGCTGAGTGAAGGAAAGACTTGCTAATTCTAGAATATGGAGAGAAAATAATGGAGGATGGGTTGGAAACAAAATTTGTCAATTTCCTAGTTGACTAGCTTTACCTTATCTACAGAAAAGCAAGATAAAGCAGAATCTGCTATAAAGCGCAGTTACCAATTCTGGATGGCCATAAAGTGGTCAAGATCAACCCAGAATCAGAGCATGGATTGTTTTAGAATGTACTCGATGTCCCTTCCTTGGTAGAAAACTTGTTGGATATATACCAAATGAAACGTATTGTCTCACCCAAGTGAGTCACATTTGATACTCACACAGTGGAGATCCCATAAGTATCCACTGGAAATATGATAGAGAAAGGAATTTCTAATCACGCCTTCAAGGCATATGAGTTTTCTCACTTTATTCCTAATTCATATCCTAGTTCCTTATTGAATCATGTCAATAACACAAGCAAGTCATGGCATGAAATATTTGGCCAGTTGAACTTCAAGTATCTTTAGTAGTTGCACAATGAAAATATAGTTGAGGGATTGCCTCTCATCAAATATTCTAAAGGTGTGTGCACTAGTTTCTTGGTAGGGAAGCATCTAGAGAAAAGGTATGATGTTTGGAAAGCAAGAAGAGTTTTCTCCTCACAGTGATGTCTCTGGACCGATGCCTACAACATCTATAAATGGATCCATATAATTTATGACCTTTGTCGATGACTGTTAAAGGTATATTGGGTATACTTTCTAAAGCAGAATTCTAAGGTATTTGAGACCTTCAAAATTTTCAAAGCCTTGGCTGAGAACACTCTCTGAAAGAAGATCAAAGCACTTAGATATGATAATGGAGGTGAGTTTTTCAAAATATAATTCCAGCATCTTTGTGCATCCGTAGAAAATTCAAATGCAACACTGAGTCCCATACACACCACAGTAGAATGGTGTAACTAAGAGGAAGAACAAATCCTTGAAAGAGATGGCTACATGCCTTCTAGAAGAAAGAAGTCTTCCTCCATATCTATGGGTTGAAGCAGTAAATTGTGTTTCGTATATCCATAATAGAGTGTATCACAAGTCAATGATTAGGTCTAATCCTCTTGATGCATTGATGGGACATAAGTCCAATGTCTCACATATGAGAGTTTTTGGCTCCAAGGCATGGGCCAAAATTCCTATTAACAAGCAGAAATCCTTCCAAGCCCAGAGTAGTGAATGCATATTGTTGGGTTATGCAGACGATGCAAAGACATACAAAATGATGGACCTTGTAACCAAAAAGTGATCCATAGAGCGTAGTGTGCAATTTGAACAAGATTGGGTGCATGATCCACAGAAAACCAAAGAAGAAGAAGGTATAATTTGTAGATATTCTAAAGCCTTCATGGCATAAGGAATTTCATAAATAAACTAAGGATCTAGGCACACAATTAACCTCACAGAGAATTATAGAGAATTAGCATAAGGAGAGAAGAAGAAGAATTAATGAACACACATTAATGAATGATCAATAAATGATAATTTGATATTATTACATAGGTAATACATCCTTATAAAGGAAAATAGAGTTGCTAGAAGACAACTCAAGCTAGCTCATAAATAAGGCTTACTAATTATGATAAACCCATAGTTGGCTAAAGCACTTTCCTAATCTATCAAGCACCTCACAAATTAGCAATAGCATGTGTGAGTGATGATGAGTGAAGGAAATACTTGCTAATCCTAGAATATGGAGAGAAAATAATGGAGGATGGGTTGGCAACAAAAGCTGCCTTTTTCCTAGTTGACTAGCTTTACCTTATCCATAGAAAAGCAGGATAAAGCAAAAAAAGCATAATAAAGAAAAATCTGCTATAAAGCGCAGTTACCAATTTTGGATAGCCATAAAGTGGTCAAGATCAACCCAGAATCAGAAATAAATCATTCATGGGATATAGATGGAAAGTGTTGACTCTAAGGTGCAAGTGGATGCCAAGTATCTAAGCTAGTAGGTAGGAAATTAATCAAATAATGATTAATTATTTTATGAGTGGGTTTATGATATTCCAACGCCCCCCCTTTAATACTGACTTTATGATGATATCCCTAAACTAATCAGAAATATATATGCATATAGGGCCCAACAACAAGGCTATGGTCACCCTTTTACAATTTATCTTGTCCAAAGAAATGAGGAAAGAGGAAAAACCTCAAGGGGAAAATCCTCCCTCAAGAAAGGACATGAAAATAAATACCAAAAATGTTGAACTATTGGTGTTGCTGCTGCTCCAAACTAAATGCTGATGTATGGAGGAATATTCTTCTTGGGAAGAAGATAAATCTGCTCACCTGGATCAAAAACATAAACAATTGCAAGATGGATACTAGCACCATGTAGAACAACTAAGATCCAATGATGTGAAGGCAATACTGAAGGATCTTGAGACTTGTAATCATCTCTAAGATGATGAGATGACTTGAACTTTGAACCAGTAGAGATGAAATGAGCTCCAGATAGGTGAAATAATTGTCCAAGTGACTATATAATGTCTCCATCTTCATTTAAACAGCGACGATGTGTGCAAGTGATCTTGTAGGAACATAGAAAAGGAATAGGATCAAATAGTGTGAATGCATGGGATCCATGGTTTTATCTAGCTTCCAAATAATCCAAGAGATCACATATAAGCACAATAGTAGACTTATGGGAATATACTAGTAAAGAATCCTCTGTGGTAAAAGTATGTAAGGAGGAAAGATAGTGATGTTCAAAATCTTCAAGGAGGCTCTGAGAATGAGTGCCAAGAACAAAGGAATTGCATAAGCGCATGGGATCAAGTATGGTAAGTGGTAAGACACTAAAAGGACTTGATTTGGCTAAGCAAACATGCTGGAAGTCACTGGGTTGCGCACCATCAAGGAGAGAGGCATGCACAAAGTGTGAGAGGTCTGGCATATGGATCTCAGAATCCATGATAGAAGACATAGAGAACACTAAATGTGTGAGTGAGTCATCAATAGTAATAGCAACTCCATTAGTCACTTATTTTTCATCACCAACATCATAAGAAGATGAATCAAGATCTTCTACTTCAAGAGACAAAGAAAAATATGGCTCTTCAATATTTGCTTCTTGATTGAAAGAGGAAGCATTCGAATCAAAGAGAGTAGTAGCAACAAGAACTGTATGAGAAACTTCTTCTTCATGATTAACTTCATGAGAGACTGTAGAGGCCGAGACATCCTGAGAGAGAGAAATCATTGAGGAGCCAAAGGCACTCTCTACATAGCTAGAAGGATCCTCATTTTCCTTTCCCAAAACTCTATCCAATGTTTTCCAGAGATCCTTTGGGTATTCAATAGAATCAATAAGGTAGTGCATGCTTGGAGAGATAGCTAGACAAATAGCTCCAATTGCTCTATCACAATCATTCAACCAGTCACTTGGCTCTTCATAAGAGTCTTCACCAGCTCCAATAGATATCTCATAGAGACCTTGTCTCTTTAGATATGAAATCATCTTCAATTTCCACTTTGAATAGCTTATGAATGGAGAAAGAAGAGGAACTGATACTCTTGAATCCATTTGAATTTGAACCTGCGAAATAAACCTACAAATATGAAAAGGATGATTAATTAACGAACTCTCAAAGATCTGATATCATGTAGAGCTTTGATATCTTGAGCTCGGATACCATGTAGAAATTCTAAAGCCTTGATGGCATAAGGAATTTCATAAACAAGCTAAGGATCGAGGCACACAATTAACCTCACAAAGAATTGTAGAGAATTAGCACAAGAGAAGAAGAAGAATTAATGAACACACATTATTGAATGGTCAATAAATGATCATTTGATATTATTACATAGGTAATACATCCTTATAAAGGAAAATAGAGTTGCTAGAAGACAACTCAAGCTAGCTCATAAAGAAGGCTTACTGATTATGATAAACCCCATAGTTGGATAAATCACTTTCCCAATCTATCAAGCACCTCATGAATTAGAAATAGCATGTGTGAGTGATGATGAGTCAAGGAAAGACTTGCTAATCCTAGAATATGGAGAGAAAATAATGGAGGATGGGTTGGAAACAAAAGCTTCCAGTTTCCTAGTTGACTAGCTTTACCTTATCCATAGAAAAGCACGATAAAGCAGTAAAAGCATAATAAAGCAGAATATGGTGTAAAGCGCAATTACCAATTCTGGATGGCCATAAAGTGGTCAAGATCAACCCAGAATCATAAATAAATCATTCCTGGGATATAGATGGAAAGTGCTGACTCTAAGGTGCAAGTGGATGCCAACTATCTAAGCTAGTTGGTAGGAAATTAATCAAATAATGATTAATTATTTTATAAGTGGGTTTATGTTATTCCAACATAATTACTCATCCATTTCCATTTATAGAAGATGATGTATTGACTAATGTTTCAGATTTAGAAGATGAGGATCAAGATGATCAAGATATTGATGTTGAGAATGAAACTCAAGAAGATCTAGATCCATATCCAACACCTGCTCTCAATCAGAGGCCTAAATGGGCCCAAAATCTCATTGAAGCATCTAAGAATAGTCACGGGGATCCAAATGATAGAAGGACAATATCTAAGTATCAGGATGAAAGTATTGCACTCTTCCATTCATATCCACTTATCCTAGAGAATTGATTCATGATGATGGGGTCAGATGCTCATTCATACAAGGATGATTTCCATGATCCAAGGTGGCAAGCAGCTCTGTGTGATGAGTTTGGTTCGCTACAAGACAACAAAACCTAGGAGCTTGCCACTTTTCCTCCTGGGAGGAAATTAGTTCAGTGAAAATGGATCTTCAAGGCCAAGATAGTAGTTGATGGAACCATAACCAAGTACAAGAATCAGTTAGTGGAAAATGGATACTCACAAGCCCGTGGGCTAGACTACAATGAGACATTTTATCATGTTGCAAAAATAGACTCCATAAGACTAGTTTTGGCCATTGAATCTTCAAAGAGGTGGGAGGTACATCACATGGATGTGAAGAGTAAATTCCTCCATGGTGACCTGGAAGAGGAGATATATCTAAGATATCCTGAGGGGTGCATTGAATATTCCTCCTTAGTTTGAAAACTAAGGAAATATATCTATGGGCTCAAGCAAGCCCCAACGGCATGGTATGCCAAGATGGATGCCTTATGTCACATAAATTTGAGAGATGCAAGTTTGAATACAATGTCTACATGCGGAAAAAATGAGGATTCCTATTGTTGATTGTTCTATATGTGGATGAATTTCTCATTACTAATAGCTCAGCTGCTAGATTGAGAGGCATCAAGTCAACTTTGAGTAAATAATTATCCATGATTGATTTAGGACTATTAAAATAGTTTATTGGTCTCGAAGTAAATCAAAGTGATTCGGGAATCATGATTATACAGTCCAAATACATTGGATACTTGCTCAAAATATTTCACATGGATGAATATAAAGCAACACCCTTCCCCTTCTTATCTAGCATCAAGTTGGAATAAGGTGGTTCCACACCACTAGTTGACAGTACACTCTACAGACAGTTGATTGGCAACCTATTGCACCTCACCCATTCAAGGCCATATTTATCTTATGCTATGAGTGGTGTTTCCAGGTACATGTAGAAGCCACCTGAGCTGTATTAGAAGGCACCAAAATGCATCTTGCAATATGTGCAAGGTACGAGGGAGTTTAGGATCCACTATTCTGCTAGTGCACAACTAGATCTAATTGGTTTTACTGATTCATATTGGGATGGTGATAGTACTAACATAAAATCTACATCAATATTTAGTCCATGTTGGGATATGGACCCAATCTACTACTCAAGCAAGAAGGAAGCATCTCTTGCTCTCTCTTTAGGTGAAGCAGAGTATCGGGGGGATGTGAATGCAGTTATGCAAGAACCTTGGTTGCATGGGATTCTGAAATATTTTGGCATTCGCACTTCTCCTTTGGTAGACCTCTATTGTGAAAATCAAAGTACAATCAAGATATCCAGTGATCCAGTTCAAAAGTAGTCAACCAAGCACATTGAAGTCAACATGCACTACATTCAGGAACTAGTGCATAGTACGCCTATCACTCTACATTACTACCCTACAAAGGAGAAGATTGCATACATATTCACCAAGTCCTTCACTCAAAATATACTTGTCTATCTCATATCTCTTCTTGGTGTAAAGGCTTGATTCAGTTATTGTTCTTGATTTTCCTTCTTATTTTGAGGGGGGGTTTCCCATGAGATTTTCCACATTTCCTTGCTTGTTAAGCAATCATTTTTATTCATTTAGATTAGATGGGTGACCTTTCGTCTTGGTTGTCAGATCCCAGGTTTTCCAAGCTAGGATTATGGGGAAGTGTTAGGATTATTAATTAATCCTCCCTTTGACCACATAGTCTATTTGTCTTTTTCCTAGCTTAGTGGGTCATTATCACTTCATTAGTGCATAGGGGACACACATAGGGGGCCACCTAACACTCAATCCTTGTACTTGGTTTAGGAGTTCCAAGGACCAATCCATATAATTTATGAACCCACTTTGAGTGCCACCAGCAGTTGACCTTCGTAGGTATTCATATATGTTCAGTTATGCTCTGGTTTCCTTCAGTTAGTTCACTATTATTCATCCTAGCGTCAATTTTCATGATTTAAGGGAGGTAGGCGACTTTCCTCACCTTCCTACATCAATTAACTGATAATGAACTTATTTAGATAATCCAGAGTCGCACTAGTGATCTCTAGTGGTGATTTTCCCACACTAAGTTAGCACCAAAGTCAGTTTAACTTGGCGAATTCAAATCCTCCCTAAGACATTTGAATTATTCATATTGTATGATTATTGTATTACAAAGAGATCAATGAAAATGGATGTAATGTTATGCTAACCATTTTTCATCTCATGTGTGTAAATTGTCATGAATATATTGATCAGTTTTCATTGAATTGTTAACTCTTCTACAACCTTCTCTTAACATTTCTTTCATTCAAGCTTGAGCATCCTATGCTTCATTAAATTTAATATAGGGGAGTTAGGGGAAGAAACAAATTGCTTCACACATGAAGGTACAATCCCATGAACAAACGAAATGGAATAGAAAGAAGAAATGGAATGGGAAGTAGATTATAGCAATGGCAACAGATACCAACCCCTCTTCCAAAAAATGTAAGGCTTGTGAAAATACCAAGCATATGTAGGAGAATTGTTGGAAAACACATCCTGAAAATCACCCCAAAAACTTTCAAGGAAAGAAGAAGAAGGCCTTGATTACTGTGGATTCCAATGAAAAGGTGGACAACACCTCAAACTTAGAAGGAAAGGTGAGTTGCACTACTCTATATAGGGAAGTATCCATGATTGGTTGTAGTTAGAAGGAGGACAACGACCTGTCAGAGTTATTCAGTATCAAAATCCACATGAAACAGAGTATAGTGGATCACTTGTTTGATCTATGTTCCCAATCCAACTTGATCTCTGCACAATTGGTTGAGAACCTTGGCTTAGAAACCCAAGACCATACACATCCATATCCCCTAGGTTTGGCAAGACAAGAAGTGAAACTTGTAAAATTATGAACCATGGGATATCATCAGGTTAGAGAATACCTTATAGTGAAAGAATTAGGAAGAAAGATGAATTGTAGTGTAAAAATTGGTAAAAATGCACTATGAAATTAATCATGGATGAAACATCAATTGGGATCAATAATCTAGTAACAAATATTCATTAATGTGTGTATGAACAATACATAGTATAATGGAGGAAATTTGAATAACCGAGGAGTGATTTGAATCCATGAATGTTGACATGACTAGATAGGAAATATCACCACTATAGACTTCTCTAATGCAACTCTAGACAACTAAATCATTTAACTGAGTTGGTAGGTGTGCATGGGCACCTTTATCCTTAAAGCATGCAATTCCCATGAAAAATTGGCACATTAAGAGACTTGTCTAATTGAAAGTGGCCATTGGATCTTAACTCCACTCAGGTGAGGGTGATTTGAAGGTGAGACTCCCAAAACACTGAGTGGGCTCCTAAAATCTAGGGATCGGTATCCATAGGTCCTAAAATCATACATGAGGGTGCATCAAGAGGCTAGTGGGCCCAAAATAACATCTACATAACACTAGGAAAGTGATAACAACGTCCTAAAATAGGAAAGTGGCTAAATGAATAAGGTGGACAAGCGAGGATTATTAAATAATCCTAAAAGAACTGAAGGTGAAACAAGTAATATAGGTTTAAACTTTCTGTTAACCAAAACTTTGTGGATGAGGTAGTTACAAATATGGTTCCTTTGGATGTTTGTGGGGTCATCTTGGGAATCCCATATTTATATGTTAGAGATGCCATCTTCAAAAGGAGAGACAACCAATATAGGCTTGTTAAGGATGGGAAATCACACATTATTAATGAACACAAGGAAAAAAACAAAATATCTCTAATTAGTGCTCACTAAGGTAGGGAGCTCATAGGTAGCATAAAGAAATGTGTTCTATTGTTCCTCAGAGAAGGGAAGAAGAAAGGAGAATGCAATCAAGTGGAGATGGAAGCATCTTTGAAGGAATGCAATGGAAAATAGCATCAAAAGCTAAAACAATTGATTGAAGCCTACAAGGAGGTGTTTCAATAGAATAAAGGACTTACACCCAAGAAAGATGTGGACCATGAAATACAATTGTTGCTAGAATCACCAGTACCCAATACTGGACTGTATAGGAAATTAATCATTGAAGCTAATGAAGTGAAGAAGTAGTTGCAACAATTATTGGAGCAAGGAGTAATTAGGCGTAGTACATAACCATGTGGATCGCCCATGATCATAGTGTCAAAGAAATATGGTAAGTGGAGTATGTCCATTAACTATTGAGGCTTCAACAAGATCATCGTCAAGAACATATACCCATTTCCAAGGATGGATGACTCATTGGGTCAATTGCAGCAAGCTAAGCTCTTCACCAAGTTGGACCTAAAGTATAGATATCATTGTTGAGCCTAGGAATTACCCCTTTTTGACCATCTTCAATCGCCTTTTCTTCTCCTATCTTACATCATTTAGCATGCTAATCAGACCTGTTGTCCTTAATTTCATCCCAAAAACACCAAGGTATGACTGATCATTGCTTTATCTTATTAATGCTTATGATTGTGATAATTAAAGCTGTGTATCTCTCAAATGTGCTAACATGTTATGATTTATGAAGGCATTTTATGATAAGTGGATTGCAGGTGGATGAGGGCTAAACAAATATCAAAGAAAGGGATATTCGCTGCTTGAAAGGACCCTCAGCCCCCGATCATCAATAAAGGCACGTGGTTTTAATGTAATATCCTAGACCGAGCTGTGACAGTGCAGCTGTAACAGAACGCGCTACATTGCTGCTAGAATATAATCGTGATCTGAAGAGATCGCTACTCCTGGGCAAGTCAACAGCCTTCCCGCATTTTCCATGTCATTATCATACCACGTTTTGTAACAACCAGTATATTTAGGGCACCTGAAGATCAGAGATCTTCATGGCTGCCCTTTAATAGGATCGAAGGCTATGATTTGCATGTATAAATAGGAGGAGTTGTTTCGACCCAGGGGGTTGGCAAATAGATAATTCATTCATTGTATTGACAGCGGAAGCAACCTGTAATCATTCTTTCTTTTAATACAAGGAGTTACCTTTGATTTAAGGGAGCTGTACGTTGTTCATCCAGCGTCTCTGTGTGAAGGTTGGGCCCGCCTTCCGCAGAGATTACTGAGTTAAAGTAGGATTTCTGAATTCATGATTGTGTAATGCTTTGTTGATCATATTTCCTTTGTACGTAGCAGTGGTAGTGTGGATTTACAGTATAGTTAGGATCCCATTTTCTTAAAGATTGGTAATTGGCACAGAGTGACAGTTGATTGAATAAATAACTTCCTTTATGAAAATTGAGTGGTAGTTGTACGCAGCTTGGTTCATCCTGTAGTTTCAGTTGTTATCCTATGAATCCATGCAATTTATCTTTCCTGTTATGATTGTTGATTTTCATTCCTGCAAGTCAATTACTTCGAATAGCTGAACTTAATCCTTTGCAATTGAATTTCTAGATTAATATTTAATTTATGTTTATGATTTTCAAGAGTAATTAGATTGAATGGGCAGTTTAGTTGTTCTGAGTTGTGAATAGGATTTTCTTTTTATCTGCAATTGTTGTTTGCATCTTAGATCATTTTTTCTGAATTGCAGGTAATTGAATTTGTAGTATTTAGAAGATGAATAGGATTGCACAGATTCTTGGGATGAACATAGTTGTTAGAGGATAAGAGTGTTCAATTACATTGATTTGGTGTTTAACGCATATACTGTGCATTTATCCTTTGAAATAATAGACTTTCTCGGGTTGATAATAAATCTCGTATGCTCTGTGTGTGTTGATAATAATCTATCTGCATATAGGGTGCTCGACAATCATCAGGCGAGGATCAAAGATGAAGTTGCATTAGAGAAAATTTTGGGTCTAAAATGGGCCACATAAAAAAAAGATCCAACCAAAATGGTTCACATAAAAAAATTCGCAAACAATAGAAAATTAAGAAAAAGTCAACCATAATGGTTGACTTGGCATATTTGGCATGAAAAAACATTTTTTCTTATTGTATTTTCAACATATCTCCATGTGGTTTTACTCAAATTTTGAGCTAGAGAACTCATTAGATGTGGAATTAAATTCCACATCCAATGAGTACCCACACTACATACTTTTGATGGACCTCACCCCAAGAAAAATGAGGAATACAACTAAAAATGTGTTACTTTTGAAAGTAACACAATTTTAAATGTATTTATCGTTTTTGATGGGGTGGGGTCCATCAAAAGTATGCAATGTGGTAATCGTTGGATGTGAAATTCACTTATGCATTCAGCAAGTGCTCCCACTCGAAATTTGAGTAAAACCACAAGGAGATATATTTAAAATACGAAGAAGAAAAATATTTTTTTTCTCTCTTCTTCCAAAATTCACAAATATTATTATATTATTTTCTTTAGGAGGCCCATTGTAGGCCCCAAAATTCCTCTAATGTATGGAATATTGCATTCAAAATAAGGCAATGATTGTATTAATTGTTAGTGATTCCTTTCGGGTTTATGCAATGCACCTATAACTCTCATGAGCTTAATGAATGATGTGTAACACCCCTTTATTGATTTATCTGTAATATTATATCTAGATGACATACTAATGTTCAGTAACACTTGGAAAGAATACCTTTCACATGTGACATAGGTATTGAAGACCTTTAAGAAGAACCAATTGATTTCCAACCTCAAGAAATGTGAGTTTGGAAAGGATCCATTGGTCTACTTGGGGCATATGATTGGCAGAGGAGAGTTGACAGTAGATCTAGAGAATATTCTAGCCATCAATCAATGGAATACGCCAACTAGATTGCCTGAGGTCAGAAGCCTCATGGGAGCATCCCAATACATGAGGAAATTCAATGCCAATTTCTCCATAGTTGCAACACCTTTGCACTCCATGACAACCAATGGGAAGATCTTCCAATGGGGATGTCCACAATAGAAGGCATTTAGAGACCTGAAGAGAAGGAGAAGTAATGATTCCTTGTTGGCCATGCCCAATTTGTAGTGACCATTCAAACTAAAGACTAACACCAGTGGTTATGCATTGGGAACAATGCTTATGCAAGGGAGAAGACCTATAATTTTCCAGAGGTCTCCACTTTCTCTGGAATGTCAAAATATCAACTCAGTTATAGATCTCTCTAATCCCCTATATATATATAACTTAATCTCAAATCACATAAGCATTAAATCAAGACTATAATCAATAGCACATGAGATCTCTACAACTTCTTACACTAATGGAAATCACAAATTAAGACTCAGTTTTTCCTTGGAAACCCCAATGGGGAAAACCATCATCTATGGGGCTTTCTTATTTCTCGATCCTAAGCAAAATAATAGAGAGAGTACAATCAAGATTTAGAAAAGAAAAAAAAATAAGAGAACCTGATGGGTCAACACCCTAGATCTACATGTAACTACAGCTACTTCTCTTGGGAAATGCACCCCAGTTGTCTACTCTCACTTTGAATATTTGAACATTGTCACTGCTAAGATCTGGTAGCACTACTATCTCTCTAACCTTTGAAGAACTACTCTGTATGCCTTTCTTCACTGCCAAGAATAGTCGGATGAATATCTACATCCTCAGTCTCTGAATGACATCCCCAACTATACAATTGTGCCCTCTCTGGACAAAATAATTCCCTAGTTGTCTTTGACTTGTTGTAACTTTAACTTTAAAGAAAAACGAATTTATCCCTTCAGCAAATGGTTACATTGGGTCTATGATTTTAATTAGGACTTGTCTGATTCGTTAGAGGAGGGTAGGTAGAATTGAATAAGCTCACTTGAGTAGTAGGATTTGAGTGTCTTTTTCTTTTTATGTGCTTAGTCTTTGGCCATTGAGTCTATCCCCTTTCCTTTTTTGGGTGTGTTTCTCTTTTCAGTTAACAAAATATGCAATTGTTATATCAATTCTTACATTAGATCTATACTTCAGCATTTTTATTCAGTATTTCTTTTTCATGCATTTATTTTTAGTATTTATTTGTATACCATACATGTTGTTCGGTAGTGTCTGCTTCTATGTGTTTGGGAACAGATACATTTGAAGTTGAAGCAGATGTTTGGGTGCGAGATATTTGATGATCAGATGGTGTTGTGAACCAAATATTGTTTAGGTTCTCAAGCAGTCTCTCCCTTAGAGCACTTGTCCCAATTGGAGCAAGATGTTATCACATACATTACAGTTGGGATACTATGACGTAGTAGATGGATATTTTTTCTTTTTTTTAGGCAGTTTTACATATTGGGATACAAAATGGATTTATTATCAGCATGAACCATATTTAGAGCCTTTTTAGCACTAGATGCAGACCACTCCTTTGCCATGACTGAGATTTCCATGTCCATTGAGATTACCTTAGTAGTGACATAGTCCATTTGAGAAAAACAATAGAGATGGTACATATGTGACAGAGTGGCACTTCAGATAGAGACATGTACATGGTTGAGCAGGTATACAGGTGGTATTTGGATTTATGTTGTCTCTATTGCTTATTTTAGTAGCAACAACTTGCCATTGATTCGCTGACTGTGGCACTATTTGGTTTGAGTGACTTGTGTTATGAGTGATTAGACGATCTTTTATGTAAGGCCATTATGTATGCTCAAACGTATTTTCCTACCTTGAACGAGCTTATTCTATCTTGCTACGTTGGCACCATATGTCACTTCATCCACCCATATGTATCTTACATCTTGACATTCACCCCAGACTTGAACTTTGACTTGTGAGATTGAACACATTTATTTCCCCCACTTTGATTTATGATGATAGACTCCATGTTGTTTTGTGTCTCAACTCTGAGTGATGTAATAAAACTTGTCAAATCCTTGATCCTTCTGGCCAAGAGAACCCATTGGTGTTGGTTCTCGAGCTTACTTCCAATGAAAGGGGCTATGAAATGAAATGTGAAAGGCCTAAAAGGCAATGGTTAAATAAATGTTAAATCTAAAGACTATTGGTCATGTTATCTGAAATGTAATGATTATATCCTCACAGATCCTATGGGTTGGGATGTGAGGTGGAGTAAGGGACAACTAATTCTAAGTGTCCCCTAGGATCTCTTCACTACAGTATTTTGTGTACTCAACGCAAGGGTCCTAAAAAAGATCCTCATTGAGCTTGAGTCAAGCTTGGATGTGAGTTGTAAACATCTGTTAAAATTGAATGGACACTACTCAAATCAACTCACTCCATTCATGAGACACCTTCACTCCCTAATGTTCTCTGTTTATCTTGAAAATAAGTGGATTATCTTCACCATGCCTACAAGTTCATTGCGTTAAAGTCAACAAGTCTCTCCCTTTATCTTGAGCCTTTGTTTTATCACCTCACCCATCATTAGCTAATTGTACAAGTCTGTAAGTGAGCATACTTAGGGGGCTTATAAAGAATCTTACTTTGATTTGTGTCATATTATTATTAATGTAGATGTACCACTATTATGCTATTAATGTTTTAAATTTGGCTACTAACATAATCACGTGATCTTCATTCATTCATGATGCATTCAGGATCATCCAGATTATTGCTCGACCTTTGTTTTGGGTATTTTGATCAGGTCAACTCCTTTGTTTTGGGTATTCTGATCAGGTCAACCTAGTTGACCAAGTCAAACACGGTTCCCAAGGCAGTGACCACAAAATTCAACATTGGTTATATTTGTTTTAGACATGCCCATCAAACATACTACACTTTCAGTTTTCAGGTTGTGGCCATAGGTTTGAGTTTCAGTGGTTATTATCACTTCTATTTATTCAGGTCACATTTTTATGATAAGATGTTGATGAGGATGGCGCTCTCTATGCATTGTAGAGGATCAAAGGGTATGAGTAGTCACCAGTATCATTCTACTGTCTTCGGATCAATTTTTGCGGTCAATTTGTCATAGGATGCAGCCGATAGAGACCTATGAGCATTTTATTAGTTTCGGAGGTTGTACCAACATAAAAATGGACTATGAAATTGCTTGAGGAAATCAAATTGGCTAGAATGATCAAGGAAATGCTTGGGATCACTTTGTAATGAGATATGGTGGCTCTACGGATCATTCTTCATCAGTTTCACTCAGTTTGGGGGTCCACATTATTTTATTGGCTTCTATAGGGAGAATGTCCCACATAGGGCACCCTCACCTTGGTTATTGGTGTATTATCATATTGTATATTATGTCATTATATTATTAGGGGCCTAGGGTGATTTATGTCCCTAAGGCACCCCTTTCTTGTGTACCACATTAGTATATTTTAGCACTTGAAATATTGTGTCTTACTAAGACGTCCTTGGGCAAAAGTGTGCCCCCTTGTATGTTGATCCATGCACTTGATCCATGTAAAAATAAAAAATAAAAATTATTCTCCATTGTTGATGATGTTTTAATCTCAATCATCGGATGATAAAATGAGTTAGGGTTTTGGGGTCTCAAAATTTATATAAAGAAGAGAGCCCCCTCATTGCATCCCATTGGGAAATTTGGCTCTTGGATTTTGGAATAAAGAAAATCTATCGACAAAAAATTATTGGGTCTCTTATGTGGAATGTTCTGATTCATGATTGCACTATCTTACACTATGAACTCTTGGGGAATTTATCGCTAAATATTTTTAGCATGCATTCGATGCGATCTTTTATGATGGGATAACAATTTGGAGAGGGGCATTATTGTGAAAGATGTGGCTCTTCTCTCTTCTCATGGCTTTGGCATGGAGTTGTCTATTGTGCATTTTGTCAATTGATATGCTCTCTTACTTTGTCATGATTGTACTTCTTTCTTGAGTGGTGAATTGATTTCCATTTGCTTGTGCATAAAAGAGGGGCACATTTGTCACTTGGGCATTTTGATTTAAAGTTGGATCTTCATCAAAAGGGCATTAGTTCGTATGGGCATCACAATCTTAGCATTTACCAAGTCTCAGGTACATTTTTCTTTAAGTTTTCTTTAGGTTTAATTTCCAATCCACCTGGCGTAATAAAAACAAAAAAAGGCCCTCAAAATTTAGATTTATAGGTTCTAGTTTGAGGCTGACAATAAAAATTAAAACCCACTTTAGAAATAATTTAAAACCCCTATGTTTAAATTTTCATGACCATCATACTCCATTTGTCTTCATTAAAGCACTAGTCTACCTTGGATAGGGGCGCCCTCCTTGGGTAAAGTGGCAATCTTTTCAAACCGCAAACTAGGTATTGCTAGAATCATCTTTAATCGACATATCTACTATCTAGAAATTAATTATCGTGCCTAATTTAATTTAATTTTACATATTTTCCCTTAGATTGAATTTTCACACCTAAACCCTAGGGGGAAATTTAGGAATTTTTACATAAGCACAATTCATCCCTTAGAATTTGATTTGGCCTCTAAATAACCGTAAGAACTAAGGGATTTCATGAAGATACCTTCGATAATTCACTTAGATTATCCTTTTGTAAGGTTGTCTTGGTTATAAGGACGCCCCATAGGCTTAGCTTTCAACTTGATGTAAAGTGTCGGTATCCTTGACTGGTGTGACAATTGAACTCTTGCATAGGCCTAAGGTATCGTAGGTCACAACTTTAGTTTCCTCCCCTCTTCCATCTAGCATAGGATCACCTTAAGGGGCACCTACAAGATTTATGATAACATGATCTATAGCAAAATATGTAGAAGCTTTTCCACAAATGATTCATTACACAAGAAAATGTCAAATACACTAATCCCCCTATTGTTAATCAAAAATCCATTGAAATACTAAGAAATGCAATGGGAAAACGTCTTGAGCCTAAATATTGGTTTTGGGCATCAAAGAGGATTAATACAAGGTTACAAGTAAGCAAAATGCGTAATCGATTACGATAAAAGGGTGACAAAAAGATGACATTTCTAGGACTCATCATCTCTCCCCACCTGAAGATGTTGTATGTCCTCAAGTAACCATAAATCCTTGTATATGTCCTCCAGAGTCGAAAGAACCAAGCTGTAAGGACCCATACCAAATGATGCTTGTATTTTTTCCAATGCATAATAACCAAGTTTGCTATCATTATTTTTTCCATTTTCCCTTGATTGTCCAAGAGAGAATCGTGTTGATAAGATATATCAATCTCTTCCCAAAAACATCTGAAAATTGAGACATTTAGCTAGGTATGAATGCAAAAATCAGTTCATTATAGAAAAAGTAGTTAATAATATTTCATCCCTTGAACATCTTGAGAATCTTGGAGGTTTTGTTTATTTTCAAGAATGATATGTGGCAACTCCAACTTCACAACGCCACCTACAAGAACTTTGTAGAAACCTAATAGATTTGTAGAAAACATATTGGAGGTATGTAACAACTCTTACCAGATTGATAAATAGCTTATTTCTCTCAAGTATTATCTTGATATTTAAGAATTTTGTTGTGCATGTGCCAATGAAATGCTTCATCTTACAAAAGATCTATTATACCCAGTTCATGATCTTCTATTATGAACAAATCATCTGTTCACTATTGTTCCAGCTGGGTGGGGAGATAAGTAGATATGGAGTGCAATGTAAAAGATAATGAATACACCGAAGCAACGAGGTGACTACCACTAAAATAAAATGTGTATGTGATGCAAATAGAGGTGATTTAAATATAGATAGCAACTATGCAGTTTTGGTAGGTTCGATCGCACAAAAAAGACAGATGCCCCCTAGTGTGTGAGGGCAGAAGATAAACACTGATGGTAAAAATACATTATCAACTAGAATATTAGTTTGGCAGGAAACTGGGCATTTTTACCTGTTCTGTTGGGATTCCAAAAAAATCATCCTTATGCTCAAGGAAGTCTTCTATGTAGACCTGAAGAGGAACAACTTCTGCAGTAATTGTTCTACTATAGGTTCTTGTGGTGTGGTAGTTCCTTCTTCATTAATAGTCTCCATAACCTGCTTATTGGTGTTGGTTTTTGTGAAACAATACCAATAATTTATTTTTTATTGACTTCAATTATTTTTCCTATTTTAGTTTATTAATATTACAGACATGTCAATCTACCTCGGTTGTAGATGCATGTCACTACTCTCAATGCAATAACATATATCCATCTTAAACTCAGGTCTATCAAGCACCAAGAGAGATCTAATTTCTTGATGTGTAAATTTTTTTAATCTTAAATTTTTACACTAAAAAAAATATTTACACCTCAAGAAATTGGATCCTCCTTTGTGATTCATAGATCCGCCTTTAAGATGGATCTATGTTGGTTTTGTATTTTTTATTTGATCAGCCGAAATAAATTTTTTTAATTACTTTTTTTTGTAGCTTACTAATCAACATGAAATTATTTTAATTATTTTATTTTTCGTAACTTATGAGCCAACATGAATTTTTTAAATACTTTCTTTTACTTTTTATTTTGGGCAATTGTCATGTTACATAACATTACGTGACAACATCTCTTCCATACTGAGTTGTAGAACACGTTGCCACTCTCGATGCAATGATGGAATATAGCTTTCTAGCTTCTAAGAACAGCAAGCATCTCAAAAGGCCTTTAATGTTGTGAATTTGTTTTCTTGATCAAGGAAAAAGAATGACGCTACCAATTTTTTCAACATAGACTTTGTGGATCACAAGCTACTGCAAGGTGGGGGAAAAAAACAATGAGCATCAACTTATTGAAATCAAGGAGTTTTTAATGACTTGGATCAGAATGGATCTTCCTATGGAACAAATACTCAATATTAACAAACTTACGGACCACAAAACCATGAATGTATTTGAAAAGGTCAGGAAGATGCCCTTTGATTTGCTTTAGGTAAGTATGATATGAAAAGCTCAGGCCTTGGAAATGAACAAAGAACAGAGGGAATAAATTCCCATATGGGTAGGTCCCTGTTGATGTAAGAAAACAGAAAATGCAAAACGGGACTTGGTATTACTCCTTTTGCCACTCCCTCCCTTCTCCCAGCAACATTTCTTAATTGTGAGTTTTTGTCATGGTAAGAGTCATAATAGGTACACTGAATTTGGGCTGATAAATTCCTTTCATTTGCTATGAGAAAGTAGAGACCCATTGCAATGATTCACAGCCAAGAGGAGTCTAGTCAATAACAAGCACCATTATGTACAATCTTATAAAGCTCAACAATGCTTTAGTTTTCAACCTCTGTAGTGGAAAAGAAACTCATTGGCAGATTCTCAACAATGCTTTAATTTTCAACCTCTGTAGTGGAAAAGAGACTCATTGGCAGATCATTTCCAAAAAGTCTACCTAAATGAGCATAAAATAAACCATCTTGGTTCTCAAGAAAACTCAATGAAGGACCAAATTCTATAAAACTATTCTGAATGCTTTGGAACTCATATTAAGCCACTAATCCTGCAAAATGTTGAACTCCATAATCCTGTTTAAAGTTTATTTCCTTGAATAATTAGATCTACCACAAAATAGAATACATCAGGAACCATGAACATGGCCTCAGGTTGTTCGTTTCAATATAACATGAGACACAAGGATAAGAATATTGAAATCTCAGTTGCAGAAATCTATCTCAATAGGAAAAATAAAGGAAATAAAGAAGATTACAAAATAGAAATAATGACCAATTAATTCGATACATGAAGAAATACATAACCTAAGGCAACGAAGTAACAAAAAGTACAAGTAAAGAACATTAGTATACAACGGCATAGTTAATCTGATCTTTCGAGCTCTCTAAATTGGCGGTCCCATTCTTTAGCATCATAGTCTTGCTCTGCAAAATCCTTCTCAGAACTATATATGATGCGATCTGCTCCAATGACTGTCCGTTCAGCCATAGCTCGAGCACTTTCAATCTTTTCATTTCATGAAAAATACAACCAAATCAGTCATGTACATATGGTTATAGAAAAAATTACACTCAACTAAGAAAGCAACCTAATTAGGAATAGGCAAATATTTATAATGGAATTGCAACTCAAACACTGGAAACCACTCTCTTCTTTTCAGCAAACAACCATTTCATAATAAATCTGAACTATATATACCTTCTGCCTAACAGTCGGGTCTGGCGCCTCAAGTGCAAGAGCCCGTTGTTTCCTTGCACGGTTCCTTTCATCAATCTCCCTGTTTTTCTTACGAATAAGAAACCAGCGTGATACTGGAATTGCAAAAAATGATGCTGCATAGATCTGCACAAAACGAATTAGCACTTTCATCGACACAAAAATGCAGCATATCAAGTAAAACACAGAAATTTATTAGAGTGAGTTGCAGAGCTATAGGTTCATGTAGTTTTTCATCTACATGCCATCACAGATTATGTCATTACAAAATACTGAAAAGATTGAAACAAAAGAGAGTATTTCATATCTCTCCACATACAAAGAAAAGTTTTATCCTAGTTCTACAGAATCAGGGAATGTGTATAGAAGCATGAAGTGCATCAACTCCACATGAATAAAAACTAAGTCCAGCCTCAGCTTGTAAATGACAAGCATGCTACTTCTCTTCTTAGAAAGTACTCTTTGAAGTTTGAATAGGGTTCCCTTCGTCACATCCATGGCATTTAGGACAATTTTGGTGCATTCAACACACTTCAAAGCAAATAATCTACACTTCAATATGAACTGTGCAGATCATTTACATCAAAATACTATTAAGAACAGTTACAAACACAAAAGTTAAGAACAAGGCATGCAAAGAAAGGTAAAACACCTTTATGTAGCAGCAGAAGTGCTGAATTAACAGAAATGTTCTGCAATTTGAATGTATGAAATATATTTTTAATGAATAATGATACAATACCTTTGTGACAGTTTACCTACATAGGCATTGACTGGCCACGACGGTGAAACAGGTATGTCTCTTGACCTTTCATTAAATACTAATTGTATTTGTTAATTGTTATTTACTTAAATTATTATTATTATTATTAGTCTTTTATTTATATTTGTTACATTGTCACCCTGCTAAGAGATGCTTTGTCCTCAGCATAATAAATTGGATTTTCTCTAGCTGAACATGTTCCCACAGTGGCATCATACTTGTCCTTGCTTGGTTTTGATGTTCGATTTGGTCCTTTGTCTGAGTGTTTGAGTATTTGTTGAATATCTTGTTGATCCCAATGAGGCACTGGTCTACTAATCTAGTTAGAAGTCTTGTTAGGAGTGTTGTTCTTGTTGCATACTTTACAGGGATGTTTCTATCTGAATTTGGGAAGTCTCCCGTGGCCAAAGGAGCAGGGATAAAGAGAGGAGAGTGCATTGTGGTGACATTAGAAGCATTCCCTGAAAAGTTTCCAATCTTAGCACCAGCCCTCGTGACCTAATTGGAAGGGTGTTAATTTTTGCGGTAACAAGGCGTAACAGTAGGTATGGATCAACCACAAAAATGTGTGATCTGTACATATGGATGAGACTTTATGCAGGGTATGACAAGCTCCAGAAGTCTTGTTTGTGAGATTCAAATCATTTTGGCTTGTAGGAGTGAAAGAGGATCTCTTTTTGATCTGGGAGTCACCTTCTACATCTGTGGTAGGTAGGTTGAAATTTTCAACCAAGATTTGGCTAAAGAATTAATGATCAAACATGTAGTTTGTGAGATAACTTGCTCTGCATCAGCTATGTCGGTTACATGTTTTGTAGGCAGCATTATTTCTCTTTTGCAATCTTCATAATTTGTTTGGAGTGCATGTGACAAAAATTGGTGTGTACAGATTCACAGAAGGCATTGAGCTGTGAAATGGTGAATAATAGTTTGGAAGATCTCTCAGACAAACCCACATTATCATTTCCAAATGTTGATCAGTTGCATAGCTCAGAGGTAAGTTGTACAGATCTGTTTTGCAGAGCTTGGTCTAGATAAGTTTGCATTATCACCATTAAGGGAGGGTGTTAAGAGTTATTTTATAAAGGTCATATGATTATCAATTTTGTACATTAGGTTAATAAAGACAAGTGACTTAAAATAATAACGTCACAAGTTACAAATAATATTATGTTAGATTAGGTAAAATTACTCCTTGATACAATAAAGCAATTGGATAGAAATTCTGGTAGACATGTCTTCTTTTATGTATTGACATTCGCCATATTGCACTATAAACAAGTACAATCTCTCCTTTTCTCTCTTCGTTCTATGTGATATTTTGTGATTTAGAATATGCAATATTTAACAAGGAAGGATAATGTTGTTAGCAAACAATGGAAATGCAAATCCTGTAGAGAAAGAAGCCACCTGTATCACCGGTGGACTTTGAAAATGAGATCCTCAAGTTCATCAATATAAAGTCCAAAAAGTGTGGATGAAAATGGATATTCCTTTCTAATTCCTATGGGGTTGTATATGTCATCTATGTTGCCCATCTTGGTACAGACCCTGCCAGTAATCATCTCAAAGAGAGCCATAACCATAGAGATCACCAAAGCTGGGAACCCCAATACCTTAAGCCTCTCAAATTTCAGGTGTCTTGGAACTATATCAAAGGTTTTGTGAAAGTGCACAAAGCAACAACATCCCTTGTGTTTAGCTTATTTATTTTCCACAATGATGGCAGTGAGAGTAAAAATATGGTGACAGACTCACAAGTGTAGTGCTAATCTTCTCTGAGTTGATATTAATCCGAAGGATATTCAAATAATACGGCAACCATGAATTTTTTTGGTGAATAAAACCATCATTCTTCAAAAGGATGTCTTTACTCTTTTCTTTGAGATTCTGACAACATTATTGGGTATGGATCAACAAAAGCTTATCAAAATAAGCGTAATAGAGCAAATCATGTGCCTGCTCAGGGATGTTAGTGGCAACTGGAAAAAATGTATTAAATGCTGGATTGAAGAGAAAGCAGAAGCATCTGCTGAGGTATTGACATGATAGAAAATACAAGCTATTATCCGCAAATAGATGTCATCTAGGATATCTTAGTTTGACTGGAATGTACATAGTTTGGGTCCTGGAAATTATTTGAAATCTCCTGAAATGGAATTTGTGAATGATAAGATTGAATAGCTAATGGGATTTTAACAGTTTGTGTAGAATTCTGGAATTGGCATAACAACCATTTCTGTAATGCATCAGGTGTTACATGCTGTATTACATTAATTGCAGAACTCTTTGTATCTCCACATATTGCTTGTTGTGTAGGTCTTTTGTTGCCTTCTCAATGATAATAGAATCAGTTCATTATGAAGTATCCATGTTAATCCTTAAGACCAATATACAACAATCTTTGGCCACCAACGTATATGGTTGGTCACTGTAAATACAAACAAACATGCATTATAAAGAAAGGGGTTACATCAAGATTCAAAACCTGAAGTAGGGGAAAGATGTCTGTGACAAATGAAAAAAACCCTCCTCGAATTGTTGCAATGTCCCTTCAAGTAAGCAAAGAAATATTTGCGTTACAAACATAAGAATACAGAACCAAAGCAAAACTGCAGACAAAGGAAAGAAATAAAGGTTAATAATGCATACTTCAGCATGCTACCCAAAAAAATAACTCCAGCAAGGTTGAGACCTCCCAAAGCAATCACCAGTGATTTCTCCTTTCCACCCGCTTTGCTGCAAATATATTCATGAGATCTTAGTAAAACTATAACCATCCATCTTGATCATTTTTCTTTTGTATGGTCACTTTTTCCAAATGGGGAGTTAGAGCAAATAAATGACGGCTTAAAATACAAAGAAGCAAAATCAATCTTTTCTATTTAAATTTACTACCATGAACACTGTTACAATAAATGGTCATATTCAGAATTTAAGCATATTAGGACTTAGACTAAAGATATAATAAAGTGTCACTAATAATGTGATGTTTTAACATAAATTAATTAATATAGTGGTTATTAGTTAGGTATTTAGGAGCTACATAGCATACTCCTCTCCTCTTACTATGTAATGAGACATTGCATCATTTAATGAATCAATCCACCCTTTCTCATTTATGTGTATTCCTGTCCACTCATGTGAATCTCACATGGTATAAAAGCCAAGTTGAGGAGAAGAAATGACGACCTGAAGGAGCTGAGGAACTGCTATGATCAGTGAAGATGCTGAAGGACTGCAACCACACATGAGACAGATAATAAAGTGCAAATTTCTGGAGAAGCAACATTAGAGGAAATTTCAACTCAAAATGGGCCTTTTAACTCTAATTCAAATTCCATGTCATCATGTGTTAGCCAATGAAATTGCTTTAAATTTGAAATACCGTATAGGTCTTAAACACTTCTTTAATATAAATTTGGGAATATGTATGATAAAAAAAACTACTTTTTTTTGTTTGTATTTTCGACATATCTCCCTATGTTTTTATTCAAATTTCGATTGGGAGAGCTCCATCGAACGAGTACCCGCTCGGCATACTTTTGACAAACCCCGCTACCCCAAAAACAAGAAATACCTGAAAAAACGTGATGATGACATCATCATCACGTTTTTTCAGGTATTTCTTGTTTTTGGGGTAGTGGGGTCCGTCAAAAGTATGTCGAGTGGGTACTCGTTCGATGTGGATTTTAATTCCGCATCCAACGAGCTCTCCCGAACAAAATTTGAGTAAAAACACGGGGAGATATGTCGAAAATACAAACAAAAAAGTAGTTTTTTTCTTTTCTTCCTCCAAAATTAATAAATATTATTTTATTATTTTAACTATTATTTTATTAATTTTTTTAGGGGGCCCATTTTGAGTTTAAATTTCCTCTAATCTGAAGGGCTAAAGGAGATGGGGGACTGCATTGATCGGTGAAGATGACAAGGGACTGCTGTGATCAATGAAGTGACGAGGGACGGCAATCACACACATTGGACAGAAAATAAAGTGCAGATTGCTAAGCCAAAAAGTGCAGAAATTTTGAATGTTGAACATGAGTGTTAATCATAAAGATGTTGGTATGATGTTATTTACAAGATCTTTTGATGCAAAGGCTAAAAATTGAATTAGATCCTTGGGAAAAGGGAAAATTACATCTTATGCAGGTTTTACTCAAGAATTTCTTAAGCAATGGGATCCTTCATATGAAGAAGATCAAGAGGATGAAAGCATTGAACACTGTGTGCATGAAGAACACATTGATGATGAAAAGGAGGGTGGCATAAGAAGAACGATATTGCAGATGTGGGACTTCTTGGGCAGCCAAATAAGCTAGAAAACTTGGCAGAAATTTGACTGGTATTTTCCAGCCATGACAATGAATCTTGAACATTTTTTGAAGCATCTGGGGCAATTTTTTGGTTATGATTTTGCATATATACCCTTATCTTTTTCCTTCATGCATAATAAAACATATATATTTGGGACTGAATTTTGTCTAGGCCAACATGCTATTCAAATTGTTATATCTTGCAGAAATTTTTAGCACTTATTCATGGTTAAAAATGCTGAAGTTTTTCATATTTTGGGAAGATTTTGTAATTATGAAAATTCAGAAATTTATTTTGGTAATTTAAAACATGTTTAATAATCCATTACGCCACCTTGGTTCAACTTATGGGATATGTGCACTAAACGCAAAAATTTTATAGCCGCCATCTATTCCAGATTTTGACAATTTTTTGTATGCAAAATCAGAATTAAAAAGTTGTTTGGAGATGGAAATTGCTTGGGATTTTAAGGCTTTTTATCTAAAGTTTTCAATCATGCATGCCTTCACCTTTCTCCACATTTCTATATAAAAATTCAGCTGGGAGATGTATTATTAATGACAAAATTATATGGGGCCAAAGAAATTTCACTTTGTGGTTTGTTGCAAACATTTCCAGCCATATAAAAAAAAAGCAACAAACCTTAAATTGGGAATAAAAAGAGTTCAGAATCCGAATTTTTGTAATATAATGTATGGAACAAAGATATGGTTTATGGAAGTCAAGGTGGCTTCTTGTTGGAGAATGAGGATCATCTTTCTAAGAGTCCGCATAAAGATTTCTTATGGAGTAAGGATGGGCTGCTATGTCCATTTTCATATAGCAAATTTTATATCAGCCCCATCCAAGAATGGATAGAGAACGCTTTTGGATGCACATGCCAAATTTGTGTTGATGTTTTATGTAGCTTCAGAAGACATTCTTATTGTATTTGATCAAGTCAGAACCCTAAAAGAAACAATGCTAAGTTATACTTGTAATGTCGGCCCAGAGGATTCCAGAAATAATAAATAAACAATATTATATCGCCTCCCAGACAAGTTGGCCTAGTCAAGTGAAGAAGTCAGCCCCACAGTGGAAAAAGTCACTTCAGCACAAGTATAAATAAAGGTGTCAACCTCCTCATTTGACACAAGCAAGTTCGCTCAAGTTAGTGAGACAAGTGTGCAAGAGAGAGAGAGTAGCTGCAATTGGAGAAAGACTAATATTTTGGGGTTATCTTATCTTTGTATTTGGGGTATCTTTTTATGAGAGAGCTTTAGCTCTTCACTGTAGTAATGGATGGTAGATGGTTGAGATCTAATCCTAACGTGAGAAATAGGATAAATGATCCCAATAAGCCTCAGCATGTGTACCAAGGTGCGACATCATAAAAAATGCCTTCACATGTGTGCCCAAGTGCCACTTAGGCAAATCGACCTACTTGGGAAAAATGTAGTATTTCCCATACAAAAAATATATATTGCAAATTTTCTTCCTCAATAACAAATTAGAATCAACTTAGGCTTTTTTTTAATTAAAAACCTTAGTGGTTCCATGTATTAATCTTCCATCTCACCGAAATAAGCCTATAAAACCTCCATGTGCCTGGAAAAAACTGAAAGAGGAAATATGAGAGTTGGGATGGATAGAAGAGACAAATGGGTGCCCAAAAATGCCAAGTCGTTGTGGAGAATGAGGTTGAATCACTATCATGCACGTTAATGAAGTTTTCAAGTTGCTCGTTGACACTGCATTGAAAGACCCCTGTAGATTTGACCAAACTAAGAGAGCGTTCTAACATGCAACCATGAGAGATGAAAACAAATCCACATGGATACCCAAATCCATCAATAGATCTCGAAAACACTAAATATATCATCCCATGTAAGTCCATGAAAATCAAGACTGGAGAACACTAGGAAAAGGGCCACGGCCTTTCTAGAACTAACTAATCTAAAGTAGTGATCAATCTGATGTCATACAGTAAGTAAGTAGCCAAATGGGTATCCAAATTTGTGCTCAAAATCACTGGACACCATGTACAACCAGAGATATGGAATAGGCCCCTCTTGGCCATTATACAACACTGACAAACTAGCACTGAATACAATATCTTTGAAGAAGACATGATAACATCTCAATGCAAATGAATTGAAGTTTGACTATGATCAGAAGTGTCCCTGGTGGACCAGTAGCAATGGGTGTCCACATGGACAAGTACATATAGATGAAAATAATCATCCAAGTAAGTCATCATATAGTTAATCATGATAAATTTGATAATATAGCTGTTGTTGTCCTTCACGCCCCTCGGGGGGTTTGGCATGGCTTAATAGATGAAAATAATCATCCAAGTAAGTCATCATATAGTTAATCATGATAAATTTGATAATATAGCTGTTGTTGTCCTTCACGCACCTCGGGGGGTTTGGCATGGCTTAAATCTTCAAGCCACTGGGTGCATCCTTGGGGGCAAGTCTCGAGTCGAGATATTGTCACTCCACACTCAACTCCTCCATCTAGGCCAACTTCTAGCGAAGCCAAGAGGGGTGGTCCCTATAAAAGAATCTAAGGATTTTAAGCTAAAAAACAAAAGATGAAACTAGTCTAGGAATTTGAAATGAATTACTAAGACAAGGCTTGCAATGATTTAGATAATTTCGACAGCATATGAAATTTAAAGCATTCACAACATATTGATGAATTTAAGCAAAAAGTAAAGACTGTAGACCAATGTCGTGGAGTAAAATAATGTTGTAAACAGAAATGTTGTGCAAGTGTATCTTGGTCAGTTTTAGTTATTATGGATGCGATGGATTGAGGGGAAAAGAGGATTTCCAACATACCCGAAAGTACTTGGGAATATGCCCGGATTTCAACTAATGTGGCTTTGCACAAAGACGTGTGGGCTAGATGGAATCATATGGATGTGTGTCCAACACTAGACCAAACGAGGGTGTATCCTCACGGGGCCCGCTGTCACTTTCTAGTTGTTCCCGCTTCTTTTGCAAAAATTTTCCATGAATAGTGAAGCTCCAAAACACCGGATTTTCATTATGTTTTGGGGATTGATTTTATTAATGGTGAGTTCTTATTAAATGTGAAAAATTAATGAGTGCACACTTTCGCTTTTGGTTATCCCAAAGCTCAAGACGAACCTGTGATGGGCAAGAGCATACCCGAAAATGGCGGATGTTTATTCCAATTACTTTCCTTAAAAAAGAGCAAAGCATAAAATTAAACTTTGAAACTACTTTAGAAACTATACAGCCTATTTGATGTGGAGTGTATGATTGTGTTACAAAGTAAAGCAAAAAGATTAGAAAACATCACACCATGAAAAGACAAGTGCAAAGGGGGATGGGATGTGGGCACTTGGTTTCCCACCTGATCTCTTTATTATGATACTTACAATGCTCAAAGAAACCCTCTTTCTCCTTATAAAATCGGAGGAAAGAGGTTACAATTTATTGGAAAGGTAAAGGAGGGAAAATGAGGCTTTAAGGTAGCCTTAAATCGCTTGTATATGCCAAAATCATGCCCAAAAAGACTCAAAACCTGCTATTAAAGTGAAAAACCCAGCAAAGAAATTAGTGTTTAAAAATGCCCAAAACCACTTTAAAAGTGATTTGGACAAACTAAAAAAATTGCTTAATAAAACTATGTTAAAGCTAGATCTAGAAAAGCAGAAACCAAGGGAAGTTGGCTTGTAAGACCAACTTCCTTTAGGATCTTGAACAACCTATAAAGGGCAGCCAATTAAGCAATTTATATGTTAGATTTAAACTTTAAGATCAAAGGAAACTACTTATAAAAAAGCTTAAGTATTACTTTTAAAAGGGCTTGTAAAAAAGTAAACTTCCAAGCTAGATCTAAATTGAAATGATAATTCTTTATGAAACTTTTAGATCAATGCAAGCTAATTTATAATCTAGATCTAGAAATGATTTAAACCTTGAAACAAAATACATCTTAAGATATAAGCTATATTAGCAACCGGTAACCAAGAAAAGTTTTAATTAAGAAGTGAAGGAAAGAAAGATAGAAAGAGTGTTTCCAACCTTGGGAATCCTTTGAACCATGTGTAAATTTTCCTTTAAAATTCAAACTAGGGCTAAACAATATATTTAATTGCTACTGAAAACCACACATGAATTTCTTTTACTAGTAGTGCAGTTGAATGTGAATATTGAGAAACATCAACAACATCACATAAATAGACACAATGTTTTGGGTATGGAAACCCCCAGATAAAACCCAAGATGGGAAAACCGGTGCAGCAGTTAGATATGAAATTTTTATTAAGAAGATATGAAACAATTACAACCAACAGATAAATTCACCCAACCTGGCGAAATGGAACCTCTACAAAATCACTAGGAAAACCTAGCAACAAGGTATGGCCAGCCTGCTTAGCTGTATGGACCCTGCGTCAGCAGTACATCCCTCCTACGTCAGCTATACGAAATTCATACAGTTCTGATGTTAGCTTTACGAAATCCATACGACAGTTGTACGACACTCCTCTACTATGTACAATCCTCCCTCTGCATGATATGTACGGTCTGTTGCTCACCCTGATAACCCAACGAATCCTCTAGGTGAGTGTCCCTCCGTCTTCTCAGCAAACTTCTCCTTCTGACTTATCTCTCTGTCTGTATCTCTCCTGTGTATGTGTCCTCTCCACCAAATCACTTTTTAACTCAATGACTGAGCGAAAACCCCAACCCTCACTATGGATCAATGGATGTGATCCTCTGGTAAGATCAATGGCCAAGATTAGATTAGCCATCACTTAAATTATTTCACTTTTCACTTTATAAAAGTGATTCCATTAAGTCAAAATCAAATTAGAATAATTAATGTATTTTCCTAAGTCTAAACTTAGGAAAAGCACATTAAATACACTTCACTTCCTGTTTAATGTCTTCCTAGCATGCAAGGACACATGCAATGCTAGAAGACCTTCCTTGTTGCCACTTTCTAACACCATGGAGTTTGTCGGTGGAAAGCGGAGGGAATATGTTCCTTAGAAGTGCTCGAAAAATGGAGGACAAGATTAACCAAACGTTCGAGCCTAGGTACCTGTATCAACTCATAAATTCTTGCACAAAGACATGGTTAAACGCAAGGGTGTTAACTACAAAAGAAACATGGAAAACATGCATTTAAACAAAAATAACATATATGTCCAAGAGATCTAATGCAACTAATCAATAAGAAATAATCAAACAAGAAATTTCTTACCCTACTGAGATTACTTCTCCTTGTAGGCCCACAACAAACCAAACAAGTACAACAAAAATGAACAACACAGATTGCCTCATGAAATATGCAATGTTCATCCACACACTTAAGCCATACACCACGTGAGACCTCCAAAGCCTTTCTATTATTCCAAAAGAATATTACAAACTACAACACAAAACTTGAGCATTCCTTCAGTCCTCTAACCGCGAGAAACAATGAGCAAAAGGCTTGCTTAAATAGGAAAAATGAGAGCAAACCCCAAGGGGGGTGAAATTGTCAAGTGTTGGGGCTTTTTTAGAAGAATGGGGGCAAACTAGAGTGAACTAGAGGTGGTAGGCGAGACCTCTCACAAGGTAGGTCACCCCCACCTCTTTCTGTGACTCATATACAACAAGAGGTGAGCTCCGTCATGGATAAATGTGCCCCTCTAAGGAGAAATCCGCCTCCTCATGGATTTGATTGGAATCGATTTGATTGGATATTGATTTGGTCTCCAATTAGCCCCAACATCATCCTTAGTTGAACTGGAACATGTCTGGGACAAGTTCCCATTGATTTAGGGATGTGTTTTTTCTCCATATTTTCCCCTTTTCTAATTTTTTATTCCATTTTTGGTGTTTTTGGAGAATTTTCACTGAAGTGATAGATTAATCACTTAAAACTTAGGAAAAATGGGTTTAGGGGTAAAGAGGGTGTTATGAATTTGAAAACGAGCACCACCATGGTGAATTCGGACCCCTAGCCACACTTTTATTACAATTTGAAATTTCCCATTTACACTTAAAAAATAGCCTAAGTTTACGGAAAAATTTTATTTTTCTCGGAAATTAAAAAAAACCTATGGGGGAACTAGTGCAATGTTCATATGACTCAAAAACGTGACTGGCATGGTAATATACATAGACAACTAGACTTTAATAACCTCCTAAGGCCTAACCACCAAGGCAAATTCTCCAGCTTTGGAGGTTGAGTGAAAAACTCAAAAATTATAAGTCGCTTATGCAACAATCGATAATTAACAAGGGAAAAAACACTCTAGAGTATCGCATAGATAGTTAAGTCTAAATCAACCAAGCCTTTTACAAAATATCATCATATTATGCCAACTTATTACAATATACCCACAAGGTATGAATATGCAATTATTTAAAAATGGGCCCAAAAAATGGCCCTAACGATCCATGGAACTTCTAAGCACTGATGATAAACAAGTCACTTATTCACAACTTCAACTGCTCATTGGAAATCCACTTAAGTGCAACTTAGTGGATAACATTTGGCTCCAACTGCGAGACGTGTGCTCGATCTAGTCTTCAGTCATTTTATTCATATAAAAAAAATCACCTTGTGTTTGGTTACTAGCCAAAGGAAGAACATAATATTTAGAAAATGCAAACCTACGTGATGATCCAGGATGGGCGGGCTGGATGGGAAATCATAGGCATGAATAATCTCATTAAACTTCTTCCCAAACTGGTAGGTGCTCATGCAAGATGCCTCTATCCATGACTGGATAGGACTAATATACAAATCGCATGATGAGGCAGATCAACCACACCATCATACTAATCATCAAGGCTTATCGAATGATAACTCGTTGTATAAGCCCCAGGTTGCTCCATATCATAAGGAGCCTCTAGGTGTGAAAATGATAGCTGAAATTAATGCATCACATCTAACTATTCCATAGATTCTCTGTTTCTTCATTACTGATACTGATATATGGCTTAGACTGATCATATGAAAAGTTTGAATGCTCCTCTTCCATACCAAGGCTTTGCCAAATCTCGATATCAACACTCCCTTCTCTGGATGAATCATAAATTGGACTTCCACAAATTTATGAATAGACATTTCCCTCGCTAGACATATCATAGATGGGATTCTCAATAATAATTACAAAAGTCTAATAGGTTAGATTCTCAATAAAATCCCAATAGTCATCACCCCCATCTATGTCATATATGAGAGAGTCTTCCTCGTTGGTATCACATCCCAGGATATTACTACCCTCCTCCTGTTCATAATAATCATCCTTCGAAGTTTTGGTTTCAAAGATATTACAAGGAGTAAAACCTTCTAAAACTTCATCCCTTAGTGGTGAACATGGGGGAGTGTCATCATACACATTACAGCTAACAAGAATTTCTTCATAAGTGTCAATCTCTATAATGTTTTCTTCATGAGGGATATCTGAAAAAATATTAGCACTAAAATAAACTTGAGAACACCTCAAATCTTCAATGTTTTATGTTATGGTGATATGAGGAGAGTCTTCAACAATGTCTTCAATCATGGGTGACTCGTGAGGTTCTTCAATAGGAACATCCTAGGTGTGCTCATCTATAATGAAAGTTCATGGGCTCCTTCAGCTCCTTTAGTTAGGTGAGGGCCCTTTCTACAATAGTTACCATATCTCCCTCACCATTATGCCACCTCTCAAAAAACATAGCGCAAATATTTTCAAGGGAGGTAATGCATTTATCAGGAGGACCACAAAACCATATCCAAGCCTTCTTCTCCAAAGAATTAGCAAATGTATGAATTCTATTATCCTTATGAAGCATGTTGAGCTCATTCACAATCGGAAGAAAGGATATGATGTGATAGACAGTTGAATCACCATTTCCACAAAAAATTGGAGCATGAACATATCCCTTGTCTGGGAGATATGGTTCATGGTTAGGAAATTCTGAGATGCCCAAGAAGTCGATGGGAGGATATGCATTGGAAATTTGAGCACACGAATCTTCATCATCCATAACAGCTTATTAGTAGTACATATCAACCATGTATTTTGTACTGAACTAGAGCTGTCAAATAATGAGCATTAAAAATTTACTATTGTATGGGCTCATCTACACACAACAAGTCTCAACAATATTTTATGAGAAACAAAGGTTTTATCCCTTCAATGGAGTCGCCATGTGAGATGAAAAAATATGCATTAAATACTCTCACAAAAAACTATTTTTTGCTTTTCTTTCTAAAAATAAAAATTGAAAAAGTTGAGTGGAGGCGCCAGATGAAAATTAAAGATCTCCTCTAAACATTCATCAAACAAAGCAAAAAAAAGGAGAAACAAAAGTTGTATTCCGAGAATAAAAAGATTTATCCCTGACAATGGCGCCAAAAGATGTTGCCACCTTTCCCGCACCTCGAGGGGTTTGGCGTGGTAGAAATCTTCAAGTCACTTGGTGCGTCCTTGGGGGCAAGTCTCGAGTTGAGATACTGTCACTCAACACTCAACTCCTAGCAAAGCCAAGGGAGATGGTCCCTATAAAAGAATCTAAGGCTTTTTAGCTAAGAAACGAAAGATGAAACTAGTCTAGGAGTTTAAAATGAATTATTGAGACAAGACTTACACTAATTTAGATAACTTCGACATAACATAAAATTTAAAGCATCCACAACACATTCATTAACTTAAGCAAAAAGTAAAGATTGTAGACCAGTGTCATGGAATCAAATAATGTTGTAAACGAAAATATTGTGCAAGTGTATCTTGGTCAGTTTTAGTTATTATGGATGAGATGGATTAAGGGGAAAAGACGATTCCCAACATACATGAAAGTACTTGGGAATTTGTTCGGAATTCAACTAATGTGGCTGCGCACAAGGATGTGTGGGCTAGATGGAGTCACAGGGGTGTGCCCAACACTACACCAAACAAGGGTGTAGCATGATGGGGCCCCACGGTCACTTTCTAGTTGTTCCCGCTTCTTTTGCAAAATTTGCCCACAAGTAGTGAAGCTCCAAAACACCGGATTTTCGTTATGTTTTGGGAACTGATTTTATTAATGGTGAGTTATTATTAGATGTGAAAAAGTAATGAGTGCACACACTCACTTTTGGGTATCCCAAAGATTAGGGAGAACCTGTGATGGGCAAGAGCATATAAAGAAATGGCGGATGTTTATTCCAATTACTTTACTTAAAAAAGGAAAAGCATAAAATTAAACTCTGGAACTAATTTAGAAACTATACAATCTGTATGAGGCAGAGTGTATGATTGTGTTACAAAATAATGCAAAAAGGTTAGAAAAAATCACACCATGAAAAGACAAGTGCAAATCTCCCCATGGGGAATGGGGTGTGGGCACTTGGTTGCCAACCTGATCTCTTTATTATGATACTTACAATACTCAAAGAAACCCTCTTTCTCCTTAAATCGGAGGAAAGAGGTTACAATTTATTGGAAAGGTAAAGGAGGGAAAATGAGGCTTCAATGTAGCCTTAAATCGCTTGTATATGCCACAATCATGCCCAAAAAGCCTCAAATCCTGCTATTAAACTGAAAAAACTAGCGAAGAAATCAGTGTTTAAAAATGCCCAAAATCACTTTAAAAAGTGATTTGGACTGTTAAGTTTTCTACTCAAATAGAACAAAGGATCACTAAAACAATAACAAGCATAGCAGAACAAAAGAGAACACAAAGATTTATCCTGGGAAACCCTTGTGGGGAAGAAAACCCAGCAAAAATTCCTCTATATAGACTTCACCCAAGAACAGTATAAGATCTAAAGAACAAGACTAGACTGCTTCCTCTCCTCCAGATGGACTAGTTCTTCTCTCTCTAACGCAACTACTTGAGTTCTATGTGTGTCCAAATGAGTGAGGCGCCTCCCTTATTTATACTGATCAATGGAGAATCCTAATAACCCAACAGGGCCGACTTCTCCTCCCAATCGGGGCCAACTTGCCTTGGGAGACTCAAAAATACATTTTAATAATACTTTTGTGGGTACTACTGATCCGACTTACAACAGAGGTTTTACCTCAAGACTTACATGACCAATTATATCAATGACATCCCTAATCGAAGGAACAACATCTCCGAAGGAGGTAATAACAATAATAATACAAAATAGAATATCTTCCATAGTTACATTTGTTTAACACTCCCTCTTAACAAGGAAGGTATTCTATAACACAGCAAAACATCTGTATAATTGACTGGTGAGTCTATACGCCATAGGAAGTTTTCACAACTATATCAACATTATCATTATCCGTGGAATATCGACATCACGGAGCATCTTATCTCGACCATCATGTCACGAACACATTCGTACCAACATCGTATCTCGACACATCATAATAAGCATTGCATATCATCACATCATCATAAGCATTGCATCACATTTCGTCGCATCGTCACAAACATCACATCTCATCGCATCATCACAAGCAACACATCTCATCGCATCATCATGAGCATCACATCTCGTTGCTGTTATCACCAACCTTGTAGTTGCCTATGTGAGATGGATCCAGGATGGACGATAGAGGGACAAGCAACCGCGGAGGTGGAACCAAGATTGCCTCAACTCCCATATGGATGATTGTCACGCCAATCAAGGCAGTCTTCGCTTTATATTATCTTAGCCCATGACAACAAAGGGGGAGACCCGAATCTACTCCCAACAGGAGAGATCAAACCTAGACACCAGATCAAATCAAATGGACTTGAGGTACGTAAGGTGTAAGGTAATGGAAACCAGTGTTACAAATATCGTGTCGGCGAATATATCGCCGAGGGTCCAAAAAGAAATTGTCGGATTTATCGGCAAAAATGTCGGCAAACATCGGCAATATATCGGCAAAATAAAAAATTCGAAAATATTAAAAAATACAAAAAAGAAAAAAATCACAATATATTTGAAAAAATCGGCAAATATCGTGATAAAATCGGTAAATATCGTGATAAAATCGGCAAATATCGCGATATATTCGAAAAAATCAGCAAATATCGCGATAAAATCGGGAAAAAATCGCCAAAAAAATCGGGAAAATATCGGGGCGATATATTGCCGATATATCGCCAGTGAGCTAACATTGCGATATATCGCGATGTTGCTGATATATCGACGATATTTGTAACACTGATGGAAACCCTAGATCTATGGATGTTGTCACTAGGTGAACCAAGGCTTTGGATTAGGGTTTAGGAAGTGTGAGGCTTGATCCAAAGTGGGACAGAGGTGACCTATGAGGTAAGTACTAGATCTGGGGTTAAGGTACTAGCAACAGGTGAAGATTTTTGTTTCCTTGGGAAACATAACCAATGCAGGGAGGGCAAGGACAGGATTGGGGCTATCTAGTACCGATGGATAGACTCGATGGAATGGTATAACAATGTCACAATGCTCGAGTCACCAGGAAAAATCAGATTTCAGGCAAAAGAGGCCAAAGAGGGGGGTAGCGCTAAGGTTGGAGATCAGTGCCTATCAGATCCAGGGCAATGGAGTCACTATCTGCCTAGCGTTGGAGAAAAACCACCTGGGAAATAGCCCGATCTACAAACCCAAAAAGGTATTTGGCCGAAAAAGTCAGATCACGGGAAAAACCAGCAGCAAGATGGCTAGCGCTAGGATTTGGGAGGTTAGTTTCTCAGATCTGGGGTAACCTGTCAACTTCTAGCTCAACATTGAAGGTGATTTGGTGAGAGGATGACCCAATCTACAAACCCACGAAGGTATTTTGCCGAAAAAATCAGATCACAAAAAAAGTCAAAAAAATGGTGGATAGCGCTAAGGTTTGGGAGGTCGTTTTCTCAGATCTAGGGCAAACCATCCACTTTTAGATCAGCGTTGAGAGTGATATGATTAGGGGATGACCCGATCTACAAAACCCGGCAATTGTTTGGCTCGAGATCAAGAGATCCATTTTTTAGTATTTTTTGGTTTCTCTTATTATAGAATTTTCAGTGTAAAATGAAGAAAAGCAGAGGCCAATGGATTGAGATCTAGAAGAAAGGGACTAACCTGTAGATCTTACATAGAAAACCTTGTAGATGCCTTAATGATGATGATCCCTACTATCTCGATCAATTTGAGAAGCTTTGAGCGAGTTCTATGTCCAACGTTTTGCCCCAAGGAGTAAATGCGCCCTCTCTCTTGCACAACAAACGTCAACCATATCAAATTTGCTGCAACATGAGAAAAAATCTAGATGCTACAGAAAAATAGCAAGAAGAAATCATAGATCACAATGACACTAATGAAAACCCCCTGATAAAAACAAAGACAATCCAAGCGAGTTGAGGTCCCCCTGCAAAAACGCCCAAGTTGAAGTCGCCCTCCAGTAGACAAGACAAATATTCCCGAAAAAGATAAAGATCTCACAACAATTTCCCGAATGCTAGGAAGCAAAAGACTTTCCAATCACCATCTAAGAACACCAGATGCAAAGGAGATCCAAGAATATCCACAAGAAAAGTTTGTCTATTATTCAGATCCGAGAGCCAAAGACCCCATACAAATGAGAAGCTCTCTCCTTTAAATAGGAACAAGAGAACCAAAATCCTAACCACTTTTCAAATGAGTGGCTAAGATTAAAATATACAAATGTCTAATCAATGGTTGAGATGAGCTCAACATACAATACATGAATCAATATAACAATATAATATAAAAGTGGACTAAATCACCCAAGGAGAGGGGACCCCACTCAACAAGAAATAAATGAAGCACATGGTGGGTCCATGGAGTGTTAAGTAGCTCCCTCTGGGTGTCCCCGTGGCACAATAAAAATAATATATTTTTTAAACTGTGAAATTGTGCCTCAAGGAAATCGTGAGCCTCCCAAATGCTCCAGAAAATAATATAAAATGCCCAAAAAAATTAGGTGTGGGCCCAATCAGGTGTTGCAACTGCTGGAGAAGGTGTGGAGGACATCACTCTCATCATCATGACTCATCCCATGTCATTTCCTTGCCTCAGTAGCCCAAATCGAATTCTTCAGTAGTCATTTAATTATTTTTTAATCTGCCTCAAGAAACATGAACCTGACAAAACAGCCACCTAGGGTGCCTGTGTTATCCAGTTGAGCCCACCAAGCTCTCTTGGAGGGGGGTACTATGGTACAATCAAGTGGCTGTACCCCCTCTGCCCCATATAACGCCCTAGGAGATCCAACAAAATCATCTCCCTGCTCAAACCTACCATCTAGTGAAGCGAAACTGTACCAGAAGGGTAAAATTAGCCTGGCCATCTCTGTAAGTGCTTGGAACTGAAAACAAGCTATCTCACTGGACAATCATAACAAGTAGCAATCACCTCACTGGCGGTACATCAACCAAATACATATATAGGGTTTTATTTATTATTACTCAAACCAGACTTTCAAGACTATACTCACTTCATAGTTGTAGTCAATTTGCTAGTGAAGGGTGAAGGCCAAAATTTACAAGGTTAGGACGATGACCACCAACTCAACATTGTGACACTTTGGATATGGAAAGGGAATACTCACTATAACCATATGCTGGACAAACAATCAACAAAGGGGATGGCAGTACCTCACAAATGGGTGAACTACTTCAGAGGTGCTTACTCACCTTGGCAAATGCTCACAATCCAACTCAATACAAGTAAGGCCAGCAATCTTTAGATATAACTTTTTAGGAACCATTGCTTTTTGGGCCTTTGATATACCATAGCCTTTGTCTATGTATTTTTTATACGGACTTTTATTATTTAAGCTTTATGCATTCATGTATGTTGAAAAACACTACTTTTCATGAATGTTTAAGATATTTCATTGCAATACTTTTTCAGATCCAATTTCATTAGGCTAGCCTTGCATTCATGTATGTTTAAAAACACTACTTTTCATGAATGGGCTTTTTCATAAATATTCATTTCATTTCCAAATTCATTGTATTGATGGCAGCGCTACTTGTTTCAAGTAAGCAAACACAACCTAGGCAACTCAGAGTCGAGACACAAATAAACAGGGAGGTTTGTCCAACAAAAGCTCAAGCAAGGAAAGGTCCTCCATGCCACACGTCAAGTGGGAAGTCGAGTTAAAACACAACTGGGAGGTAATGGATGGGTAGAGACAATGAATAATGAAATCAGCACTACCAGCCAAAGTATGGTGGGAATGACTACCTCTATTCTCCCTAGGGAGGGTGAAACAAATGAGCATAGATCAAGAAATTCCAAACCTGAGTAGGGACATCAATACATAATACAAATACATCCAAGTCCACATATTTATGACCGCCAGATCATGACACTAAATGCTAATACATGTCTCAAAAATGAATATAAGAGCAATGATAACCATAACAAAAGATTATATAAACTGAGTCATAATCATGCAAATAATCCATGTGAATCAACAATTTGTCCAATGAGAAAACACTAATGCAAATGTGGGCACTGCTAACTGCTCTGCACATGGCTAAATGGCTACATCAGTCCTCAAATCTGAGTGTCCTGAGACTCAGTCCTGGCATGGGAGAGTACTAAAGTTCATCAAACAAATAATGATCCATCATAAATGCTCATCACAGCATCTCATATGTAGGGGATCTGGCTAAAAAATGTATTGAATCTGAAAAATAGAGCATGGTAACTCGGCTACTATATATGTGATAACAGTGGCATCATCACGAGCATCACATCTCATCGCATCATCACGAGCATCACATCTCGTCGCATCATCACGAGCATCACATATCATCGCATCATCACGAGTATCACGTCTCGTCGCATCATCATGAGCATCACATCTCGTCACATCATATCACATCACCTGCAATAAACACAACATCGCAACTTAATGCGAAATCACCCACAACATCAAAAGATGTTGGATCATTTGCAAATGAATGTAGGACCACAATGTCTGCAAATGAATGCCAAACCACAACGTCCGCAAATGAATGTCGAACCCCAACGTCTGCAAGTGACTGCCAGACCACAACGTCTGCAAATAAATGTCAGACCACAATGTCCGCAAATGAATGTCAGACCACAACATCCGCAAATGAATGTCAGATCATAACGTCCACAAATGAATGTCAAACCATAACGTCTGCAAAATGAATGCCAGACCACAACGTCCACAAATGAATGTTGGACTACATTCTCTGCAAATGAATGCCAGACCACAACGTCTGCAAATGAATGCCAGACCACAACGTCCACAAATGAATGCGGGACCACAACGTCCGCAAATGAATGCAAGGCCACATATCATTGATATCTTCCTATTTGAAGATACGACCAACCAACCTGGGATCTTCCTTGTGAGGATGCCACCAACCATGTTGGGATATACCCTTAGTGATACGACCAATCATACTGGGATCCACCCTTTGTGATGTCACCAACCATATTGGAATCTACCCACGAAGATACTACCAGACTCTCTATACAGTGATCAGATTACTGGGACTCATCATTCTCTTCTTGTACATCAAGGAAAACTCTATACTTACATACCATTACCATCTCATTCTCTTATCATCACTCCCTCTTACTAGGGAGGTCCTTTCGGAGTACACCAAGCTTGTCTCTCAAATATTCAAACTTCACATGAGACAGAGGCTTAACAGATCTGCAACTTGTTCCTCTGTAGGAACATACTAGAGCTTTATGGCTCTTCTATGCACCATATCTCGGATGTAGTGATACTTTATCTCTATGTGCTTTGACTTATCATGGAACACTGGGTTCTCTGTTAACTTGATACAACTCTGGTTGTCACAATAAACATCAGTTGCAACCATTTCGGTATCAAACAATCCAGTCAATAATTTGCGAAGCCATATTGCTTCACTATAGGCTGAACATGTTGCAATGTATTCAGCGTCTGCTATACTGAGCGCAACACTGGTCTGCTTTCTTCTAATCCATGAGATCACACCTAATCCCAAACTGAAACAACATCGTGAATGTTGAAGTTTAAGTGTTAGAGGAGTTTTTAACATAAGAACTAAATTTTAATGCATGAACAAAAATATAAAACAAGATCAAAATAGTACTACTCCAATCAATTTAAACTGCAATAGGAATTAAACATTATTTTCATCTCTTTCAGCTTTAACACTCCATTTGGTCACTACGTAAAAGTTGGTTATCGAGATTCATCAAATGCCATGTACAGTAAAATAATAAATCTCAAATGCCATGTACAGTAACAACATAAAATAATGTACAGGAGATATCTGCAGAACCGTAACCATGATTTGAGTCAGCCTTATACTCAGATACTTAAGTTTGATCTTGTCACCGAAGGGACAAGTCAACTATGTAAACAATTTCCATACCTTGAGAGAGAGGGGCTTAAAGTAGAAGTAAGCAGACCTTGGATTCTTTAATCAAATTAGCAGCACAGTCATACCCAGTACAGTCACACTGAGCAGAGATACACAATCATACCAAGCAGTGACACACACAGTCAGAGATAAACTTCACACTATGCAGTGACCCATAGTCATACTGAGTAAAGACAAACAATTCACGTTGCAAGGGAGAGCAGCCACACTGCTGCAACAAGAGAAAAGATCACACTGCTAAGGAGAGTAGCGAAGAGCCACGGGATAGTTCAGATTGTGAAGCAACAGAGAAGAACCAAAATACAGTCACGTTGAAGGATCACACATATACCGTCACGCTGGAGTATCACGTGGATACAGACATACTAGGGATAACGCGGGTACATCTACGCTGGAGGATCACAGAAGGATCACGTAGATACAGACGGGATAGACCTAGTCCCGTGGAGCAGTGAAAGGTCATGCAAGGCAGTAACATGCGAGCAGAGGTAAGCCATGCAAGAGGTAAGCCATGCGATCTCAATCACGCAGATGCAGAGGTCAGTCACGTGGGAGGAGCCACACAGGAGTTCATTCAAAGCAGTCACGAGATCTCAGTCATGTGGACGTGGAGACAGGTAAGAGGCCGCTTAGTCACGTGGACGCAAGGGTAAGCCACATGAGCTCAGTCATGCAGAAGCATAGGTAATCCACAATCACAGAGCCACGAGATGGACAAAGATAGAGCCATGGTCACGTTGTGGAGCAGCAGTCGCAAAGAGTCACATGGGACAAAGATAGAGCCACGATCACACTATGGGGCGACATTCGCGAAGAGTCATGCGGGACAGAGATAGAGCCACGGTCATGCTGTGAAGCAGCAGCCGTGAAGAGTCACGCGGGACAGAGATACGGTCACGCTGTGGCAAACAGTCACCCTAAAGGAATGTAATCATGCTAGGAAAAACATTCACGCAGAGATAAAGCTGATAGGTAAGTGAGATGGATACGAATTGTTGTGTCTATCTTGAAAGTTACCCTCAGCATTTTATAGGTTGGGGTGAGTAAAAATAGAACAAGCGTGAATCAAACACTTAGGTTTAAAGTGGCCCAACAATAAAAAGTCCAAAGGTATTACAATAAAACCATAAGGTAAATAAATGGTCCAAAGGTCTTTATTAATAAAACCATAAATTAAACATGTAATGATTTTAAAATAAAGTCATAAAATAAAAGGTCCAACCAAAAGATAAACAGAACTTAGGTTAGTGTACCAAACACCCATAAGGTAATAATCATCATAACAAAGGTACACACACAATAAGAGTGTCGAGACCAAATAAGATAAAGGACCATTAGTCAACCAAGGAGGTCACAATGAAAACAAGCCACATACCCACAAGATCAAGGTGAACCATAACGGTGGACCTATAGGACAAACAAGACCAAGGGCTTTAATCTTTTTTCTCTCTCAAGGTACATTATTTCAGATATTTTTATCATCACTGTATAAGGGAAAGATCCAAACTGGATGGTACAATCCCTTGGTCCTCAATACTGCTCCTAAGGGTTAGGTTAGGTGCTAGGGACATCATCAAGGGGTGGTCAATCCCTTGAGAAGCAACCTAGCAGTAACGATTAGGAGAGAGGACATCACACATCATCTTCCATTCTTAAAGAATGGCTCTCATCCCTAGGATGAGTTTCAATCCCAGACTGAATCATGTTGATCAACTCCTGGACCCCAACTGGGTCCTCCATTCTCCCGGAGAATGGTCCTCAATACTAAGTTGAGCTTCAAGCCTAAACTGAAATTTGATCAACCACCTACAGGACCTACTTGGACATCGTGTGTCTGGTCCCAAACCAGAATATTTCTTTGCCTCTACCTGAAGGATCTAGTTGGACATCATGTCCCTGGTCCCAGACCAAAATACCCTAGAGGCACATAGGGGCCCTAGCCACATGTTAGGGGCTTTGCCATTGCATCAACCTGCTTGGTCCCAGACCAAAAGCCCTAGGAGACTACTGGGGGTCTAGGGTACCTTCTAGGGTCTTACTCTTCCCTAGTTGACTAATTAGGGTACCATCCTCCCTCAGACTAGGTCTTGCACTTACACTAACTTTAACACTGAAGTGCTCTTTCTATATTCAGCACTTCCTACCCAATCTGTGTAGCCACATAATCTAAACTCACTATCAGCTGCATAAGTGAGTCCACAATCCAATGTACCCTTTAGGTACCTCATCACATGTTTTGATTCAACTACGTGAACATGCCTGGGTTCTACCATATATTGACTTAATGTGTTCACGAAAAAACATATATTTGGTCTTCTATTTGTCAAATACATTAGTGAGCTGATAATCTATCTATATAGTGTGACATTTATTTTTACTAAAGAGTTATCATTTAGGAGTTTCAGGTTCGTCACCATCGGAGCATTGCCTTACAATCCAATATCCCAAATCTCTTTAGGATCTCAACTGCATATTTTCCTTAGTTTAGGAAGATTTCATCTAGGAACTGCCATACTTCAAGACCTAGGAAGTAATGCATCGTGCCAAGATCTTTTATTTCAAATTCTGTGGCGAGATTCTTCTTGCGTTCATTGATGGGCTTCTCCTTTCCTGTCAAAAATAGATCATCTACATATAATAGTAATATCATGATCCCGCCATCTTCAACCTTATAGTAAAGGTTGGAATCTGCTTTACTTTTGGTAAAGCATAGGCTCATCGGGAAGTCATCAATTCTTTTGTACCATGCTCTAGGTGCTTGCTTTAATCCACATAATGCTCTCTTTAGTCAGCACACGTGTTTTCTTGTCACGTGTCTCAAAACCTGGAGGTTGTTCAATATACACTTCCTCTTCTATGACACCATTTAGAAAGGTTGTCTTTGATAAGGTTGTCTTTACATCCATTTGATGTAATTTCCATCTCATGTTGGAAGCCAAAGAAAGAATGGTTCTATTTGAGGTATATATAGCTACTAGTGCAAGAGTTTCTTCATAATCAATCCCTTCTTTTTGAGAGAATCCTCTTGTGACAAATCTTGCTTTGAACTTTTCAATACTACCATCAGTTGAATGCTTTGTCTTAAAAATCCGTTTGGAAGAGACCACCGATTTATCCTTTGGTCTTGGCACCACTTCCCACACATCATTCTTTAAGATAGATTGATATTCTTCAATCATGGCATCCATCCATTCCTTCTTCTTCAACAAGGTTACACATTAATGCTACGTAGTTGGAGTGAAGTCTTAATCTCTTGCTTCCTTCTGGTGCACCATATCTTTTTGCTTCTTGAATTATATCACGAGCCCAAGTTGGTCTTTTCCTTGTTGAGATTGTTTCATGAGGTGTCTCTACAGGTTCTTGTGGTTTTACCATGTCCTAAACTTCTGGTATAGGATCTTCTTCATTTCTAACTGGTGGTTTACTGATCTCTACTATTCTGGGAGTTTCTTGTTCTTCTTCGTCTACATGGGTCTTTCTGGATTTTTGAAGGCTGCATCTTCATCAAATGTGACATCTCTGCTGACCTCAATTTTACAAAAACCTGGAATATAGATTCTGTATGCTTTCGACTGATCACTATATCCAATAAATATTAACTACTTTCTTGAGGGATCCAACAATGATCTTCTCTCTTTGGGAACATGTAGATAAACAAGACAACCAAATATCTTCAGGTGACTGACTTCAGGCTTCTCACTAGTAAATATTTCTTCTAGAGTTTTGTTTCCAAGCACATTGTGGGATAATTTGTTATGAACATAGACTACGGTCTTTGCTGCTTCATCCGTTAAATACATGGGTAGATCTTGATCATGAATCATGGCTTTGCTTCTTCCATGATAGATCTATTCGTCCTTTCTGCTACTCCATTTTATTGAGGATTATAGGGTGTAGTAAGTTCCCTCGTAATCCCAGCTTCTTTGCATAAGTCCTTGAATTCATTTGAAGTGAACTCTCCTTCGTTATCTGATCTTAATTCTTAATCTTCTTTTCAGAGAGATTCTCCACGAGAGCTTTGAACTCTTTGAACTTTTCAAATACTTCATCTTTCCTTTTCAAGAAATATATCCAAGTATTATGTGAGTAGTCATCAATAAAAGAAACATAATAGACATACCCACTTAAGGAAATAGTTGACATTGGTCCGCACACATTGGAGTGGACAATCTCTAGGATCCCTTTTGCTTTACTATTACTACTTGGAAATGGAACCAATAGCTTCTAATTGTTCTTTGATTTGAGATACTCTATAGAAGTATGACTGCATAGTCTCTCCCTTCCGCATCTTCACACCCTTGAGTTGGTTTCTAAAGGTCATTCTCCTATTTATGTTTTTCCCTTCAAACATATTGGTTAGTGCATCAAACACTTCCTTTGGAGTATTCTTTGAGGACACTTAGGAGATCAAGTGATCCTTAATAGAGTTAGCTATGATCCTCTTGACTTTGATCATGTCCTTCTTTTGTTTGGATTTTTCCTCTTCTCCCTCTAGTTCCTTTACCTCTTCTCTGATGTGTCCATCTAAGTCATGCTCTTCAAGGATGAGCATAATTTTATACTTCCATGCTCTGAAATTCTCTGTTTCCTCAAGCTTTTCATCTAGCTTGGTACTAATTGTCAACTTTTAATGAATGAGAACTATGTTGCACGGGGACCCGTCCCCCCTAAAATTTCACCCGTTCCCTACGTTCCGGGGTTCCGGGGACTTGGGAACTCCTCGGAAACGTCCCCAAATGGCCGGGGACTCCATTGGGGACTCGGGGACTTTTTTGTCGTCCCCTAAACGTACCCCCAAAAATCGGGGACTTCCCCGAAGTCCCTCGACCAATCGGGGACTCCCACTCGTCCNAGATGAAATCGGAAGACTAAACAGAGAGAGACAACCCTGCCCCATGAGCAAGCCTAAGAACCGTTGATTCCCAGCTAGTAAAACCGGGGTTTGTTGATTCCAGGATCTCAAGATCCAAGATATGCTTCAGCTGTAGTTAGGGTGTAGAGCTTGGTTCTTTCTGTTGGTAAAGTTTAAATTTTTTACTTAAGGTAAAATTTAGGTAAGTTTCTTTGAGTGATGTTCACTTCTGGAGGACTGCTAATTACAAACTCTAGATGATTTATGCTATGATAAGTAAATGACAAGTGGAAAATAACTCAAGCAACAAAAGACAAACCACATGCAACTGAAACAGAGGATAGGGAGGGATGTGAGGGATTAGTGGTTTGACCACTGTTCCCAAGCACTTTACAACTGTCCAAAGGACCTTAATAATGCTTGTTGGTTCCTTTTTAAAGGGGATCCAGTCAAGCTTACAAATGCTAGAAAAGAGAGAGGGAAAGATGAGAAAAATGCCTCAAAAGACACGTCAAATGACTACCAACCCTTGGGAAATGAAGCTGCTGATTTTGGGTCTGCTTCTTGGCTGTCCAAAACCCTGCACAAAACAGGTAGAAAACAACAGCAAGGAACTTGTTCTTGGCTTCCACTAAGATACCCCTTGGTACCTACAAAATTGGCATGCACTTGGTTTGCAAAAAAGACACTTGTTGGGGCATAAAATGAAGTAAATAACAGCGAAGTATGTGACTTTTAAAGGCTGTTTGTGAGCTGTTTGGACAACAAACAATGAATTAAGAAGTTTAAAATTGAATGATTTACAAGATGCAAACTTAAAACTTCTTCTTGGATAGATCTATTCATGATTTTCAAAGGCTAATGGGAGATCTATGATATGCAATCTATTTAATATGATATTCTATTTAATATGATATTCTTTTGTATGCAAATAGATTGAATAAGTAAATAACAGTTTCTTGTAACTTTGGGAGATTGAGAAAAAGAAAGAAGTGTTATATAAAAAAAATTTATAACATAACATAGATTAATAACATTAAATATCAATATTAATTAAATTAATATTAATAATTAATAATGATTATGTTCCAAGAAGTGCCACTGCTACATAAGCCTTAAGGTATTTTAATATTATGCTGCAAATACTTTTTATTTTTAAATTTTAATTATATATATATTTTTAAATTTTATATTATATAATTGCCGTCCCCAACCTGCCGTCCCCTGAAAAATTGGGGGTGCGCTCTAGCCGTCCCGGAAACTCGTCCCTGCGTCCCCTGCGTCCCCCCGTCCCCGAGACCAGTGCAACATAGAATGAGAACCTCAAATGGAAAGATAGGAGGATAGTACTTGTTAGACACACTGGCTCACCGAGAGTAGGGGTGAATCAGTGAGCTTGGACTTACTTCAATTTTCACTTCTTCAAACTCTAAAACTTAAGTCATCAGTTCACATTCAATTCAACCTCATATTCATCAATAGACTATGCTTCAATAATCAATTCATTCGTCGAATAAAACACATACTCATCAACACATTGCACAAGAGACACAAGATATAAAGTTTGTAATCTTTTTGTATTTCAAACGGCTACGGCCATTAGGTAAATCGGCACCCACTGATACAAAAGCACCTACTTCTATCCAAGACTCCACTTGGTCTTTTCTTAGATCCTACTAAGAAAATATATACAAGACCCTGCTTGTATTTACAATTACATTCTTGTCACCTTACATCACAATAATTACATTACCCTTGTCAACATAATCTTGTCATTACTGTCACACCAGAACTTGTCCTTACCTTATCACTGTCCCCTGCTCATGTCCTCAACCGGTTTACTTTGTTGTTGCATTGTCAATCTTTCTTCTAGTCATCAACTCTGATCATTCTTTTGTTATATCAGCCATCTATCCACTGTCAAGCTGTTCTGTCTTCAACCTATCACTCCTTGTGTCACATCAATTTATCCTTAGTCATGTCATCAATGTCATTGTCAATTGCTCAAGACAAGATACCACTGATTCTGCTCATATCCATGTCAAAGTTGCTTATCATAATTTGCTCTGTTTAACCATCTTCTTACTGCTCTGTCATTCCAAGTCTTCATCCACATTTCCTTACATCACAATAATTACATTACCCTTGTCAACACAATCTTGTCATCACTGTCACACCAGAACTTGTCCTTACCTTATCATTGTCCCCTGCTCATGTCCTCAACCGGTTTACTTTGTTGCTGCATTGTCAATCTTTCTGTTGGTCATCAACTCTGATCATTCTTTTGTTATATCAGCCATCTGTCCACTGTCAAGCTGCTCACCAAACTGTCACTTAATTGTTCTGTCTTCAACCCTATCATTCCTTGTGTCACATCAATTTATCTTTAGTCATGTCATCAATATCATTGCCAATTGCTCAAGACAAGTTACCACTAATTCTGCTCATATCCATGTCAAAGCTGCTTATCATAATCTGCTCTGTTTAACCATCTTCTTACTGCTCTGTCATTCCAAGTCTTCATCCACATTTCCTTATCCTTCTTAATTCAAGAGTCCAAAATCATTCATATCAATCCTGTCAACGATCTGTTCATGTCTTCTAGAATCCTCACTTGCCATTCATTTAGAATTTGCTGTAACTACTGTTGAAGTTTCCTTTCTGCTCTGTCAAAACTTCTGGAAGGTTTGTTGTCTCAGATAGCTCAGTCATATGCACAAATATCAGAGATAAAACATTAAGGATCTTCCAGCTGCAGCTACACCCAAGATTTCAAAACTCTACACTTCACCGAAATTGGACACACTTTCACTGCGACTGCCTCAGGTATCTAGCCAAAAATATCAAAGCAATACTCCCAAAAATCCGAGCTTAAAATCGAATTTTTAGCACAAGAAAATCAGAGATAAAAGAAATGTAGAAATATTGCACCAACAGGCTGCCACGTCCGCCTCAGTCACCCCACAAAATTCTCAGAGCTCGCATCACACCACCGAATTCAAAAGATTGTCAATTCTTTTGTTGCTGCTACGGTGGGGCCCGAAAAACAGCTAAGAAAGAAGACCCTCTCTTTTTAAATTGCGGCTACCTCAGCTAGCTCACCCGAAATCCGAGCTGCATCTTCAATCCACGAAAATGAGAATTATGTGGGCTGTTATTTATACTAGTTTCTCATAAAAAATTATGGAGCCGACCTATTGTATATGCCATATATATTTTCATTAAAAAATTGTCTATCAAAGCTGGGCCGACTTCACACATAGGTGAGTCTAAGTTTTGTTTATGTTTATTTTTATTTCTTCAACGTGAACTGGGCCGACCTGCACATAAGTTTGCTTGCTTTATTATTGGGTTGATTTTACATTAGGAATAAGGCTGTCAGTTGGAGTTGCCATGTCATTAGTGAGCCAAACATAAAGAGTGAGGGCTTTCGGTTGTGTTAAGCCCAACAAGTAAGGGCTTCAATGTCTCTTCAACACATGAGCTTGAAGAAATGTATAAACATGGCCTTACTGGCTTCCAATGCCCAAAACGCCATGTCCTCATCTGCTTGCTTACTTGTCCACTTGTCATTGTTGCTCTCCTTGTTTGCCTTTTCCAAGTCATCTTCAAATGACCACAGTATGGGTCATTTGACTCATTGGGTGTCTCAATGGCTTCAAAGGCTTCAAAGCCCATGTCTAGTGTTCTTGCCATGCTTGTCTCCATGTCCTCATGTCATCATGTCACCTTGCCATGTCATCATGCTTAACCTTTGTCATTAATGGCTTGTCATCAATAACAACCATATTCATCAATCTCCCCCTTTGTCATTGATGGTAATCTCATCCAACTTCTCTCCCCCTTTGACATTAATGACAAACGGAAGATGCTTAGTTATTAGAAGCTTTACAATGCCCCCAAAAAAAAAATTATTCTTGATATCTTCATAGTCAAGTCTCCCACTTTGATTGAGCTGGGTATTATTTCATGGAGATCATCCTTGTGCTTTCTCTTTGGCAGTTTATTAAATTGTACTGCAGGATTTCATGCCAGATTGCTCCCCCTGAGCTTGTGGCCTATGAAACAACTTGTCCATCAAGGACTTCATACTGCCCCAAAAAAATGGTTCTTGAAGTATGCTAAAGGCTTTGATTATATCTGAAACCTTTACTCCCCCTTGGAGTGTCAAGGGTCTGCTTATGAAAGCTTTGACTGTACCAAAACTTGGTTTCCTTGTAATGATATCTGCTCCCCCTGTGGAGATACTCCTCATCCTAATACTTCTCAAATTAATTAATCGCTCAGAATTCGAACCTTCATCTGTCTACTGATGTCTAAAAGAAATTCCAATGTCTACTGATGTCTAAAAGAAATTCCAATGACATGTCCTGAGATATAAATCTCCTTCAATACTTATTGCTGCATATCATGTTTGGGAACCAATATGTTGAATTCTCAACCTTCACACACCCAACATTGTTAACCATGCATTGTATGGATGATTCTGTTAAAATACATCATCAGTCTTGGTATAGAAGATGAGTTGGGATTTCAACATGAGTGTACTCATCAACTTTCGGCAATTGCAAAAACCAAACACCCAAATTTCCTGTTAACAAGCTTCATTTATCATTGCTTGTAATTCGAGATAAAGAAAGCTCATCCAAACACGAATCTACATGTCACCATTGTTGTGACAAAGTTTCCAACATATTGATGTTGCCATTTGCATTATGAGTTCTTTGTGAATAGAAGTCAACACAAACAAGCTCAGCTCCATGAAATTTCTCATCCCACATTCAAATTGTGTGAGAAGGTTTGTAGTTAAGAGAGAGACAAACCGAACCCAGCGTACCGTCCATATGTCAATCCCTCAATGCTGCCTATACTCAGCTCGGATATCTCAGCATTTTCTTTTACCCCATAAAAATCAGACCTTAAGCTTGTAGTCCCAATTTTCTTCCACAATCAACTGTGGCTGCCTTAGTGAAGATACCCAAAGTCAAAGAGTGAAGGGTTATTTCAAGGCTTTCAACCTTTGACCTGTTGCCAACTAATTCGAACTCAGAGCATTTGATCAAGTATTTTAGACCCCTGAGAGATCAACCCATTATTCTCCATGTTCTTTCCTTCAAGTCTGATATAGCAAACTTCGTTTTGAAAGCTCTACAAAGCCTTCAAATCTGCATTTGAACAATTCTCAAATGCATTCACAAATTCTGAAAACTTGTGCCAAAATGAATGCTTCAGACAGTTTTTTTTAATTTTGCTCTTTAGGTTTGTAGAGTTCTTATAGCGATCATCCCCCTTGCTATTCAGTGCTATATCTTATTGTCTTTTCTCAAATCTTCCTTGAGTTATTGATCTACCTCTCATATGCTCAAGAAGCCCTCAGATCATTTTGAGTGATCTTAATGATATGCCATGTGACAGTCTTCCTTTGAATGATATCCACAGTCATTAACTTCAGTTGACTGTGCATTGTTAGCTTGTTCATCCTTCTGTTCATATACCTCTCTAGACTGCTTATTTTCATCAATTGTAGGTTGTACTTTCCTTTTCCAAAACCTTGATGACCTTAGTTCGGAGACAGATGTTCTTCAGGACATTAAAAGGTGTCTTCTCGATGAATGGTACAGCAAAATAAGTTGTACAATCAGATACCAATAACATGTGATGACAGGTGTTTCTTGAAGACATTCTTGCCAATCATATCCAAAACTAGAGAGAATCATTGGTACACTTTATCGATGCTAGAAGTAATGCATCAACCACCATCTTCATAAAAGGTATGTATCTCTTCAAACATCATCATGTCACTTCACTTCATTTGCGTCAACAGTATGTACAAATACATCTCATTACGCTTGCTCCCCTTCAACAAGCTGAGTGCTCAGGCTGATCAACTTGGCATACATCTGGGCTTTGATCTTTGTTGCCCCTGCTTCCCCTATTAATATGCCTCTTCCTTGGGTTACATCGAGCCAAACTGTATTACCCCATACTTCACACATTTCATCCCTGCCTGTTAGCAATCCGATTCTAGGACCTGTTTGGAGCATTCATCATTTACCATTTGAGTTCATCCTCCATAATGAACTCATGGTATACCATGGTCTTTGAAAGACCTCAAACATGGCTTTGCATATGGCAACCACCTTCACCTTTTGTGCATTGATCTTCAACTTCATTTAGATCTAGCAAAATATTTTTTCTTATTCATACCTTAGAGTGTCCTTGGCTTAGATTGTTTGTATTCTAATCCCCACTTTTTCCTTCGTTATACATCTTCCATGATTCATTAGTTCTCCTTGCTGATGTATATGATGGGCTCACCCTAGGCTGACTCCTTTGACTTGGGCATTCTTTAGCCTTGTGACCAAAACCACTACATAAGTAGCACCTCATTGTGTGACAGTTGGCAGCAATATGGCCAAGATGATTACATGTCCAACACCTAACTTTGTCATTAGGGCTTCCAACACTTCTTCTTCCATTGGATCTACATTCCATAGCCTTATGACCAAAATTAGAGCAAGAAAAACAAAAAACATTAAATCTATTTACATACCTTGATGTTTGGCTCTATCTTGGAGTTGTCCTTCTTCTTTCAAATGAACGACTTTGATGAGTGAGAGTAGCTTTGTGAGGTACTTTTGAATTTTCAAACTTCTTTGTTGGCATGTGCATGTGCATGAACAACCATGTTGGATTCCGCTTCAGGAGTTCTGGGGGACCACAAGACTTCTTTCAATTTGTCTTCTTCCTTCTTGAACCCAATGCCAGATTTGTCATAGGAAAGGCGTTGGCACTTTAGAATTTCATCCAGGATGACTGAACTTTCATTGAACTTCACATGATCTTTTGACTTATTAATTTTCTTTCTAAGACCAACAATTTCCATTTCAAGTCTCTGATTTTCTTTTTCTTTTTCTTCCAGCTGAAACTTCATAACATCTTTTGTTCTCTTAGCTTCCTCCAACTAGACCTTTAGATCAGTATTAACCCAGCTTGCTTCTTCAAGATCTTTAGGATCTACACCAATCTCTTCTTGCTCTTTTGCTAATCCAATCTTCAATTCCTTGATTCATCATTTTGATCTTGCAGCTTAACTTGCAAGTCTTTGTTCTTGAGTTCTAACTTCATTAGCAAAGTTTTTGTCTCCTCTTTGTATTTTTCAAATGACCTCAACATTTTATTCTTGAGTCTTGGATTGGATCTAAGATCAATATTTGTCAAGTGCTTGTAAATGCATTATTTGCTTTCAACAAAAATTGTTCTTCATCTTCTGTAAGAACAACTTCATCGTCATTATATTCAGAGTTGTCATCCATTGAAGAGTACTCACCTTCACTTGTATCTAAAGCTTGTACCTTCTTTCCTTCTTGCCTTTCATCCTTGACTTCTGCTTCCTTTTCTTTGTCTTGACTCCTCCTTTGGTGTTCTTCTTCCAACTTGAACCAGAGATTCTTAGATGAAGTGTACTTTCCAAAGCTTTCTTTGATAGGGCTTGAGAGTCCGTCCATCAATAACTTCAAAGCAACTTTAATGTCATTCTCAACTATTGCCTTTGTCTTCTTGCTAGGTTGGTTAGGTGGATTATCAACTATTTCCCAAACACCGAGTTGCTTCAAGTAACTTTTCATTTTACTTCTCCATCCAAAATAATCTGATTTTTCCAAGACTGGAACTTTGTGGTCAATGAGCTTTGTTGATCCTTCCATATTGTGTCCCCAAATCCCTTCAAGCTTGTTAGGCTTATGTTGAAGGCTCGACTCTGATACAAATTGTTAGACACACTTGCTCACCGAGAGGGGTGGGTGAATCGGTGAGCTTGGACTTACTTCAATTTTCACTTCTTCAAACTCTAAAATTTAAGTCATCAGTTCACATTCAATTCAACCTCATATTCGTCAACAGACTACGCTTCAATAATCAATTCATTCATCAAATAAAACACATAATCATCAACAAATTGCACAAGAGACACAAGATATAAAGTTTGTAATCTTTTTGTATTTCAAACAGCTGCGACCGTGAGGTAAATCAGCACCTACTGATACATAAACACCTACTAATACAGAAGACTCTGCTTGGTCTTTTCTTAGATCCTACTAAGAAAATATATACAAGACCCTGCTTGTATTTACAATTACATTCTTGTCACCTTACATCACAATAATTACATTGCCCTTGTAAAACAATCTCATCATCACTGTCACACCGAAACTTGTCCTAGCCTTATCATTGTCCCCTGCTCATGTCCTCAAGCTTTACCTTGTTGCTGCATTGTCAATCTTTCTGTTGGTCATCCACTCTGATCATTCTTTTGTTATATCAGCCATTTGTCCACTGTCAAGTTGCTCACCAAACTGTCACTTAATTGTTCTGTCTCCAACCTATCACTCCCTGTGTCACATAAATTTATCCTTAGTCATGTCATCAATGTCATTCAATTGCTCAAGACAAGTTACCACTGATTCTGCTCATATCCATGTCAAAGCTGCTTATCATAATATGCTTTGTTTAACCATCTTCTTACTGCTCTGTCATGTCAAGTCTTCATCCACATTTCCTTATCCTTCTTAATTCAAGAGTACAAAATCATTCATATCGGTCCTGTCAACGATCTGTTCATGTCTTCTAGAATCCTCACTTGCCGTTCATTTAGAATCTGGTGTAACTACTGTTGAAGTTTCCTTTCTGCTCTGTCAAAACTACTGGAAGGTTTGTTGTCTCAGATAGCTCAGTCATATGCACGAATATCAGAGATAAAACATTAAGGATCTTCCAGTTGCGGCTACACCCAAGATTTCAAAACTCTACACGTTACTGAAATTGCACATGCACTTTCACTGCGACTGCCTCAGGTATCTAGCCGAAAATCTCAGAGCAATACTCCCAAGAATCTGAGCTTAAAATAGAATTTTTACCACAGAAAAATCAGAGATAAAAGAAGTGTAGAAATCTTGCACCAACAGGTTGCCAAGTCTGCCTCAGTCACCCCGCAAAATTCCCAAAGCTCACATCACACCACCGAATTCAGAAGACTATCAATTCTTTTGCTACTGCTACGGTGGGGCCCGAAAAACAGCTAAGAAAGAAGACCCTCTCTTTTTAAACTGTGGCTCCCTCAGCTAGCCCACCCGAAATCCGAGCTGCATCTTTCAATCCACAAAAATGAGAATTCTGTGGGCTGTTATTTATACTAGTTTCTCATAAACAATTATGGAGACGACCTATTGTATATGCCATATATATTTTCATTAAAAAATTGTCTATCAAAGTTGGGTCGACTTCACACATAGGTAAGTTTAAATTTTGTTTATGTTTCTTTTTATTTCTTCAACGTGAACTGTGTCGGCCTGCACATAAGTTTGCTTGCTTTGTTATTGGGTTGATTTTACATTAGGAATAAGGCTGTCAGTTGGAGTTTCCATGTCATTAGTGACCCAAACATAAAGAGTGAGGACTTTCGGTTGTGTTGAGCCCAACAAGTAAGGGCTTCAATGTCTCTTCAATACGTGAGCTTCAAGAAATGTATAAACATGGCAATACTGACTTCCAACGCCCAAAACGCCATGTCCTCATGTGCTTGCTTACTTGTCCACTTGTCATTGTTGCTCTCCTTGTTTGCCTTTTCCAAGTCATCCTCAAATGACCACAGTATGGGTCATTTGACTCATTAGGTGTCTCAATGGCTTCAAAGGCTTCAAAGCCCACGTCCAGTGTTCTTGCCATGCTTGTCTCCATGTCCTCATGTCATCATGCTTAACCTTTGTCATCAATGGCAACCATATTCATCAGTACTTGCTAGTTGAGGACCTTTTTTGGAACCAGCTTCAGGATGACCTAGGGTTTGACTAGAAAACCCTAATTTTCCAGCTGTGATCACTTGTAGATATGAGAAGAGGAAAGGATGCACCTCCCTAAGGCGCGCTGGAATATATCTTGCTTTTCCGGAATCTGAGGATGGAACCTTGAAAAATATGATGCCCTAGTTTCTCCCGACAATAGTGATAGATCAAAACGTGAAAATCCTCAGAATGAAAAACTGCTTCGACAAAAAGATGCACCCTCCGAGGGCAAGTTGAATGGACCTTCTTTTCTGGTTGATCTGTGGAGGGAGGTATCCGGAATAGTGAACGCTGGCATGTTGGATTACAGGATGAGTTGCTGCACAATGTCTTCTTTCAGGTTGGCTTTGATACCATGTTAAGTTTTCTATTCAAATAGAACAAAGGATCACTAAAAGAATAACAAGCACAGCAGAACAAAAGAGAACACAAAGATTTATCCTGGGAAAGCCTCGTGGGGAAGAAAACCAATTAAAACTTTCTCTATATAGACTTCACCCAAGTACATTGTAAGATCCAAAGGACAAGACTAGACTGCTTCCTCTCCTCCAGATGGATTGTTTCTTCTCTCTCTAACGCAACTGCTTGAGTTCTGTGTGTGTCCAAATGAGTGAGGTGCCTCCCCTATTTATACTGATCAGTGGAGAAGGCTAATAACCCAAGAGGGTTGACTTCTCCTTCAAATCAGGGCCGACTTGCCTTGGGAGATTCAAAAATACATTTTAATAATACTTTTGTGGGTACTACTAACCCGACTTACAACGGAGGTTTTACCTCAAGACTTTACATGACCAATTAGATCAATGACATCCCTAATCGAGGGAACAACATCTCTGAAGGGTGTAACAACGATAATAATACAAAATAGAATATCTTTCGCAGTTACATTTCTTTAATATGGACAAACTACAAAAATTGCTAAATAAAAACTATGTTAAAGTTATATCTAGAAAAGGAGCAACTAAGTCAAGTTGGCTTGTAAGACCAACTTCCTTTAGGATCTTGAACAACCTATAAAGGGAATCCAATGAAGCACTTTATATGCTAAATTTAAATTTTAAGCTCAAAGGAAACTACTTTATAAACAAGCTTAAGCAATACTTTTAAAAGGGCTCGTAAAAAAGTAAACTTCCAAGCTAGATCTAAATTGAAATCATAAAATGTTATGAAACTTTTAGATCTATGCAAGTTAACTTATAGTCTAGATCTAGAAATGATTTAAAACTTGAAACAAAATAGATCTTAAGATATAAGCTAGATTAGTAACCGGTAACCAAGAAAAGTTTTAATTAAAAAGTGAAGGAAAGAGAGATAGAAAGAGTGCTTCCAAGCTTGGGAATCTTTTGAACTGTGGAGTTTGTTGGTGCAAAGCGGAGGGACTATGCCCCTTGGAAGTGCTTGAAAAATGAGGAGTCAAACAAGATCAACCAAACGTCCGTGCCTAGGTACCTATATCAACTCATAAAATCTTGCACAAAGACATGGTTAAACGCAAGGGTGTTAACTACAAAAGAAACCTGAAAACATGCATTTAAGCAAAAATAACATATACATCCAAAAGATCTACTGCAACTAATCAATAAGAAATAATCAAACAAGAAATTTCTTACCCTACTAGGATTACTTCTCCTTGTAGTCCCACAACAAACCAAACAAGTACAAAAAAAATGAACGATGCAGCTTACCTCATGAAATATGCAATGTTCATCCACATACTTGAGCCATACACCACATGAGACCTCCAAATGCTTTCTATTATTCCAAAAGAATATTACAAACTACAATACAAAACATGAGCATTCCTTTGATCCTCTAACGATGAGAAACAATGAGCAAAAGGCTTGCTTAAATAGGAAAAATGAGAACAAACCCCAAGGGAGGCGAATTTGCCAAGTGTTGGAGCTTTTTGAGAAGATTGGGAGCAAACTAGAGTGAACTAAAGGTGGTAGAAGACACCTCTCATAAGGGAGGCCACCCCCGCCTCTTTCTCTGACACATATACAACAAGAGGTGAGCTTTGCCATGGATAAATGTGCCCCTCCAAGGAGAAATTCGCCCCCTCATGGATTTGAGTGGAATTGACTTGATTTGATCTTGATTTGGTCTCCAATTAGCCCCAACATTATCCTTAGTTGAACTGGAACATGTCTCGGACAAGTTCCCACTAATTTAGGGATGTGTTTTTTCTCCATATTTTCCTTTTTTCTAATTTTTTATTCACTTTTTTGTTTTTTTGGAGATTTTTCACTTAACTAATAGATTAATCACTTAAAACTTAGGAAAAGTGGGTTTTGGGGTAAAGAGGGTGCTCTGAGTTTGAAAACGAGCACCTCCACAGCGAATTCAGACCCCTAGCCACTCTTTTATTACAATTTGATATTTCTCAATTAAACTATCAAAAAATAGCCTAAGTTTACTGGAAAAAAATATTTTTCTCGAAAGTTAAAAAAACCTATGGGGACCTAGTGCAATGTTCATATGACTCAAAAACGTGACTAGCATGATAATATACATAGAAACCTAGACTTTAATAACCTCCTAAGACCTAACCACCATGGCGAATACTCCCAGCTTTGGAGGTTGAGTGAAAAACTCAAAAATTATAAGTCGTTTATGCAACAACTAATAATTGACAATGAAAAAACACTCTAGAGTATCGCATTTATAGTTAAGTCTAAGTCAACCAAGCCTTTTACAAAATTTCTGCATGTTATGCCAACTTATTACAATATCCCCGTAGGGTATGAATATGCAATTATTTAAAAATGGGCCCAAAAAATGGCCCTAATGATCAATGGAACTTCTTAGCACTGATGATGAACAAGGCACTTATTCAAAACTTCAGTGGCTCACTGGAAATCCACTTAAGTGTAACTTAGTGGATAACAATACTGACACACTAAATATTTTCAAATGGGTTTTATGAAAGATGACTTACAAATTAACCAATATGTAATGTCCTCTTCTGATTAGGCCTTGAGGCCCAAAATAGCTAACCTATGTGATTCCTATGAGTTCGAGCGGTTACTGACAGTTAGGGAATTTTCTAAGGACTGATGCCATCCATAGAAAATCTAGGGCATCATCATTAGGTCAAGAAGGGCCACCGAGGCCAAAGGCCACCTTCATGCATGCCATCCAAGCATTATTTAATGATGCATGCACTCATTTAAGTCTCCATGCGCATGCATGCAAGTCAACTGCAAATTAGAAGATAAAGTGACCTAATTAGGTCAAAGATTAGGGTTTTCGTAGTTGAAAGTTATAAAAGGAGGATAAAGCGACTACAGGGCAGTTCACAACACCATACACTCCTACGATGAGTTCACTCAGAAGCTCATAGAGAGGTTTGACAAGAAGGATCCAGAGACACATTTCAAAGAGTTGGCTCAACTCAAACAGACCAGTAGTGCAGAAGCCTTCATCTCAGAATTTCAGAGGATAGTAGTCATGGTAACAGATGTATCAGAGAGCAGGTTGACTATGTTATTCACGGAGGCCCTCACAGAGCCACTACGAGGATGGGTGAAAGCCTACAAACCCCTCACTTTGTAGGATGCCATTAGCAAAGCCAGAGATCTTCAAGATTAAGTCCCCAAACATAAGTTCCCGCTGAAATCCAATTTTCCTGTTAGGGACAAGGGCAAGAAACCTTTCCAGTAGGATGTTCCCAAGAAAACATGGTTAGACGAGGACACTAGGAAAGATTTGAGAAGGAAGAAACTATGCTTCACTTGTCAGGAACCATGGGTACCAGGACATCGGTGTGCAGGGAAGGCGAAGGCTCACTACATTGGGGTATATTCGGACAGTGATGAGGATGACTTTGAGCAGGAGGCCACAGAAGAACTACGGGCAGCTGAGGAAGAATCACACCAAGGTGATACACCAGAGGGAGTCATTGCTACATTATCCGGAACCAAGATTCCATACTCTCAGGGTCAGGGGAGTAGTACAGGGTCACAGAGTAGGAGTATTGATTTATGGGGGAGCAACCCACAATTTCATCGACTCCACTTGGGTAGCCAAGAGAGGTATTCAAACCGAGAAGTTCGAAGGATTCACTGTAGCAGTAGCCGGGAATTCCAGCATGGAGTGCAACTACTGGATTCCAAAATTGAATGTCACCTTAGGTAACTATCAGATGACAGATTCCTTCTACGTAGTGGATGTATCGGATACTCACATAGTATTGGGTGTTCAGTGGCTTTATTCTATAGGGAAATACACTACAGACTAGAGGGCAATGGAAATGGAATTCCAGGGGCCAGACAGCAAACGGGTAGTTTTGAGGGGCATGAACACTTATCCCCCAAAACCGGCCTTGTCACAGAGAATGAAGGCAGTACTCCGACAGGATGATATAGAATGGGCTGCAAAATGTTTTGTCACCTTTAGGAAGCCCCCAGAGACCAACACACAACACCCAAGTGAAATTCAAACCTTGCTACAGAAACATGAAAAGGTTTTTCAAGACCTTCCATCAGGTAGACCGCCAGACCGAGGCTTTGAACACATCATTGAGCTAGAGAAGGGGACACAAGCAGTCATCACCACTCCTTACAAGCATCCCAAAAGATACAAGGATGAGATTGAGAAAACAATCAAAGAATTACTGGAGCTTGGATATATTCGGCTCAGTTTTAGCCCCTTCGCATCCTCAGTAGTATTGGTCAAGAAGAAGGATGGTACACTGCGAATGTGCATCGATTATCGAGCACTCAACAAAAAGACCATTAAGAACGGGTATCCCATCCCCAAAATTGACGAACTCATGGATGAGCTTCGGGGAGCTAAATACTTCTCCAAGATTGATCTTCGCTCGGAATACCATTAGATCAGGGTAAGGGACCAAGACATCTCCAAAACCACTTTTCGCTGTCACTATGGTCACTATGAGTTTTTGGTCATGCCTTTTGGACTTACCAATGCTCCAGCCACTTTTCAGTCATGCATGAACCACACCTTCAGAGCACAGCTACGTAAGTTTTTGCTAGTATTCTTTGATGACATCCTGATTTACAACAAAACATGGGAAGAGCATCTGAAACACCTAGACGAAGTACTGAACATTTTAGAAGAACATTCGCTTTATGCGAAAATGTCGAAGTGTGAGTTTGGCATGAAGGAAATGCTGTACTTAGGACACATAATCAATACAAAAGGAGTACAGGTTGATATGGAGAAAATCTGAGCTATCAGAGATTGGCGCGCACCAAAAACAGCTACAGAATTGAGAGGTTTCTTGGATCTGTGCACTTATTACCGACGGTACGTTAAGGGATTCTTCCAATTTGCCGCACCCCTCACAGATCTCACAAAGAAGGGAGCATTCACTTGGACAGACTTAGCACAGAAAACTTTCGAGGAGATGAAGGTTATTATGAGTTCCTGTCCAGTTTTAGCATTACCAGACTTCTCACAACCATTTGTAGTAGAATGTGATGCCTCAGGGGAAGGGTTAGGAGCAGTGTTGATGCAAAACCATCACCCTATTGCATTTGAGAGCCGTAAACTGAAGAACTACGAGCGCCACTACTCCATATATGACAAAGAGATTGTAGCCATCTTACATGATCTCACAAAATTCAGACAGTACCTGGTGGGTAGTAAGTTCAAAATCAAAACCGATCATAATAGCCTCAAGTATTTCCTGGAGCAGAAGGAATTGAATGAGCGACAGCAGAAATGGGTCAGCAAAGCACAAGCCTATGATTTCGAGATCGAGTATGTAAAAGGTAAGAATAATGTAGTAGTTGATGCATTATCCAGGCGTCCCGCCTCATTATCTCTCAGTAGTATATCCACAGATTGGAGGGCACTTCTCTTAGTAGAATACTCCAAAAATAAATTCGCTTGCAAATTATTGGATGGACAAATTCAGGATGACAGGTACAGGATTGTTGATGACATCATCTATTACAAGAACAGGATATACCTTGTTCCAGAATCGACATTGAGGAAAAAGATCATTCAAGCAGCACATGATTCTCTTTTATCAAGGCATCAAGGTTTCTTGAAGACCTACAGGCAAATCCGAGAGAGGTTCTCATGGAAGGGCCTCAAGGGGGAAATTATGCAGCATGTACAGGAATGTAGCATCTGTCAGCAGAACAAGATTGAGAACATCCATCCAGCAAGGTTACTTCAACCACTACCGATTCCAGAACAAAGTGGAAAAGCATCTCCATGGACTTTATTACAGGATTGCCCAAGGTTCAAGGGCGAGATTGTTTATATGTAGTAGTTGACAGACTGACCAAGTTTGCACATTTCTTTTCGATATCATCAAACTACTCGGAAACTCAAGTAGCTGAATTATTCTTCAGGGAGGTTTTCAGGTTACACGGGTTACCTAAGACCATTGTCAGTGATCGGAATAGCAGATTCACAGGTGCCTTCTGGCAGGAACTATTCAGATTAGTGGGGACCAAACTGGCTACCAATACGAGTTATCATCCCCAGAGCGATGGACAAACTGAAATAGTCAACAAGTGGATCGAAGGATATTTAAGGAACTATGTAGCAGGGCAGCAGCGAACTTGGATCAAATGGCTACACCTAGGGGAGTATTGCTACAATACTACCTATCACATGTCTATTAGGATGACTCCTTTTAAGGCTTTATATGGTTACGAGGCCTTGGACTATGCAGATTCGGCATTTGGAGATAGTAGGGCTCCTAAGGCTAAGGATTGGATACAGGACAGTCAAGACATTCTGAAAATCTTGAAGGAAAACTTACAAACAGCCCAGAATCAACAGAAATTGTATGCCGACAAACACAGGATTGAGCGGAGCTTTGAGGTAGGGGATTTGGTATACTTAAGGCTCTAACCTTACAGACAGTCTTCGCTTAAGAAGAAAGGAGCAGAAAAGTTAAAACCTCGCTTCTATGGACCCTACAGAATAATCAGGAAGGTGGGAGAGGTGGCATATGAACTAGAACTTCCACAGGAAAGTAAAATTCACAATGTGTTCCATGTGTCTAACCTAAAGAAGACCCTTGGGCAACACATTGCTCCATCTACAGAGTTACCTCCTTTAGATGATGAAGGACTGTTGATACTGATTCCCGAACGGATCATACAGACTAGAGAAAGGAAGCTCAGGAACAGGGTAATCAGAGAGTACTTGGTTCAATGGAAAGAACTACCGCCAGAGGATGCCACCTGGGAAGGTGAACAAGTATTGCAGCAACCCAGTTTGCAATTGCTTGAGGACAAGCAATCTCAAGCGGGGAGGACTGTAATGTCCTCTTCCGATTAGGCCTTGAGGCCCAAAACCGCTAACCTATGTGATTCCTATGGATTCGAGCGGTTACTGACAGTTAGGGAATCATCTAAGGACTGATGCCATCCATAGAAAATCTAAGGCATCATCATTAGGTCAAGAAGGGCCACCGGAGCCAAAGGCCACCTTCGTGCATGCCATCCAAGCATTATTTAATGATGCATCCACTCATTTAAGTCTCCATGTGCATGCATGCAAGTCAACTGCAAATTAGAAGATAAAGTGAGCTAATTAGGTCAAAGATCAGGGTTTTCGTAGTTGAAAGTTATAAAAGGAGGATAAAGCAAAAGGAGACTTCACTTTTGATGATTATTATTTTGGGAGCTCTTGAATAGCAGCACAGCGTGCAGCACAGCAGTTGGGGTTGGAGACAACGTCTTCAACTAGCGAGGTTTCGGCAGTGAAATATCTGCCCTAGTCTCGTTCAGGGTAAGCCATACAGATTCACCATTTGCTCTTACATTCATTCATAGTCATCCAGTATACGGTGTAGATTGTTGCAGGGACACGTGTGCAGCCGTAAGGGCGGTTTTCAGCCAGAAAGCCCTAATCAGTTGTTGGGTCTTCAGATCTCAGTTTTACTTCGAAACTCAGGCACCATTCTCATCATCGGCATCTTACTCTGGTAACCGATGATTATCAAATCCGACCGTGCTCATCCGGAGCAGTTATCAGCTATTTCAGGATCAGGGGGGACGTGAGTAGCTGTCTCTCTGGATCAATCCACTAGCCTGCCTAGAGACCTCTGAAACTCCGCATGTACCAGGCATTCTCTCCGGCACGGGAAGGCTATCAGTCCTGCAAATCAGCAGCTCCATCGGACACCTCCTTCACTGAAAATGTCACCCTTATTTGATCTGGGGTTCTTGCTACTAGGGTTTCACCAGAAGCAGAAGATATCAATCCATCTCCAATTCAGTTCTTGATGCTTGCATACTCTCTCAGGAGCAGTCTAGCCAGCTTATCAATGGTAAGTGTTCATTCTATCTCACAAACCTTAACCCTAATTTTTGTTATAAAATAGGGATTTTTGCATGGCAGTTTGCATGCCCGGTTGTATCAGCATATTTGCATAAGAACAGAAAATATCGAGATTTGCGATATTACACAATACCATGATAACATCTAAGCATTCACCAGGATAATTTTCTTCTTCGGAGTGGATTATGGATGAATTAGGCCAAGCTAAACAAATGAGGTTTTGGTCAAAAGGGACTGATTGACTCAAGATAAAGGATAAGGGAAAACTTTGTGATTTTCACCAATAAGGAAAGTGTCTCACAAATGGGTGTTGTGTAATGAGATACTACTCTTTCAACCTTGGCAATCAACCCCCCCCCCCATTTTTCTTTTTGCTTTACGAGCTCCTTCTTGGATTTCTCTTCTTTGATTTTTCTTGAACTCTTTTCTTCTTGTACTTTTTCTTCCAAAGACTTGGACCTTTATTTTACTTCGAGGCACATGCAAGTAAGACTTGCTTCTTTCTTCTTTGGCCTTCTTTTTGTTTCTGATCTGGTGAATATTTTGCTTTCACACCAGCTTCTGGTTCAAGGAGTAATGTACTGGGAGCTACTTCAAAATTCCCTTCTTGATGCATTGAAGGGGGGAAATGTCACAGCCACAAACGCGACACCTTTTTCTTGGGTCCGTTGTGGTGTGCGGCACCGCCTGGAAGCTGTCTCAGGGGCTTGGCTAGCCTGAGCACTCTCCAGCGGACTACGCCTAAACCAAAAACCTGCGGAACATACTACTCATAAACAGTCATCTCCTTGCTTAGCTACTTTCATAACAATGCACATCCTACAGTACAAATAAAGCCAAGTACAATAAAGAGACAAATGTGTGTGTGGGCGGCCCGTCCTGAACTCGACGTAGCCTAATACCCAAGTATAACAATAATAAAGATAAGACTTATTACATAACGGAGGATGCCACAAACCGGCAACTCATCCGGGAGCTAGCCAAAACCGGCAACGCTCACATGATACAACCAAATCCAACATCGAGCTGCACACCGTCATGTCTGCACAAGCCTCATCCACAAGCTGCATACCATCCGTCTAATGCAACCTGCTGTAGCTCGCTTCGTCGTCCAACCCAACTGTAGGACTCCTCTGCCGAGCCACCCTACCAAGTTACCACTTGACCTGCCGAAGTCAACCTCCTCGCTGCACTACGGCTGCTGAGATGCGGAACACACCTGTCATCAAGGTCTCTGCTGCCACTGCCACTCCCAGAACGACTCCGCTAAGGATGCCACCACTTTGCGGATCTTCTCAAGTATCCTCGATGCGGCTAGCACCTATCTGACTTAGGCTGATTTCCAACCACCCAGAAGACTCTGTCATAAGTCGGTGCTGAATACCCCTCCTCGGATGCACAACTGCAACGTGCCACCTTGGCACACTGATTTGGAGTGGTTCCCCTAACACACCCTCGAACACAAGTCTGATCGCCCGTGAAAACATGCTGCAACACACCTTGCTGCACGTCTCGTCAACACCTGCAAAAACGCAGCGTGCTGAGCTCTCCATCAGCACTTCCCGAAACGCACCTAGCTGAGTGCTCTGTTGGTCCCTGACCGAAACGAACCCTTCCTGGGCACTCTGTCATCTCAACTGGGCCTTCCGTCAATACTTCTGAAAACGCACCTCAAGCGCCTTCTGTCAGCTCTTGCCGAAAACGCACTTCCTGTGCTGCTGAGAACAGTTCACCCAACCGCCCTCAGAATCCTTGACGTCTGCACAAACACCTTGCTCAGCTGTCAACTCAAGCTTCCAAGTCCGTTTGCCATAAACCGCCAAATGAGAAAGCACTCTGAAACCGTGCCTCCTGAAAACCTCCGATGCTTCTGCCAAACACTTTGCCGAACTGTCATCTCCAGCCCTCAAAAGCCATTTGCCGAACCCACTGGTTGAAACGCACTTTAGAAGCGCTTCTTGCCGAACGCTCCTGTTTAGCGCTAAACCCAAAACTTGTCGAACGCTCCTTTGCCGAGCGCTAAACGGGGGCTCTTCTTGCCGGGCGCTCCTGTTTAGCGCTAAGCCCAAAACTTGCCGGACGCCCCTTTGTCGGGCGCTAAACGGACGCCGAAGTCGAGCGCTCCGAGACGCTCCTTTGCCGGGCGCTAAACGGACACCGAAACCGAGCGCTCCCGGACGCTCCTTTGCCAGGCGCTAAACGGACGCCGAAACCGAGCGCTCCTGGACGCTCCTTTGTTGGGCGCTAAACGGATGCCGAAGTCGAGCACTCCTGGGCGCTCCCTAGCGCTCCAGAAGAGCGCTCCTGTTTGGGCGCTCCAGATCAGCGCTTCGAACGAGCGCTCCTGTTGAGTGCACTGCGGGCGCTTCAGACGGGCGCTCCAGTTGAGCGCTAAAGATGCACGCTCCTGTTGAGCGCTCTGCGGACGCTCCGAACGGACGCTTTGGCGAGCGCTCCTGCTCCCAACGTGCGCTCCGACGGAGGCGCCCCTTTTTTGGCCGCAGAGCGCCTCCCCTAAGGGAGCACTCCTCCACAACTCTTGCTTTCCATTTGACACATTCCCTTGCCGTATAAATAGACTTTGCCGTGTCCTCATGTCACCCCGGGTCCACTTAGCGCACTTAGCTCCGTTTAGTGCACTTTGCAAATGTGGGCGCCGTTTGACCGACGCCCCCACCCAACAACACTCCTAGTTACCGAATGTGCACTTGACATCCGCGAAGTCACACACTTAGCCGTTTTCTTGGTCAAGTGCCCACCTCCGTTTAGTCAAACGTGCTTTTCACCCAAGTGGCGAGGAACCGCACCACCGCAACTGACGGGGCCGTGACAGGAAATCCTTTCATGTTTCAAGTCTAGGAAGAGCATTGCTCAATGGCAACTCTCTTTGCTTGATCATAGTTATCCCTAGGGGTCTACAAGCAAGCCACCTATATTGTCACAACACAAGCATGCTCGAGACACAAGAGAAAATAGAGAATCCTTCATGGTAAAAGGGTCACAAAGGAAAGATCAAGAGTCAATTTGTCAATCTCTCTAACCAAAGATGCAAACCAGTGTATGAGGTGACAATGGATGATGTGTAGGTGGCCGAAGGTGGATCTGAAGAAGGGGGGAAAAGACCTTGCAAAGATCAAAATTCATATGGTTCAATGGTACATAAGTAAACCAAGAATCTATTACCTTCGTCAACCTATGGAGGGTACTACTAATACTAACCAAACTCATTAAATAATCAGTACATCTAATGCAGCAGCAATAACATTAAGTACAACATCACACAATATATCATCATGACATGGCATAGCAGTAGAAGAATGGCATATATCACATGATCATCACATCATCTCATCAAAAAGAGGCCCAATAGGAGCAAAGATGGGCCTCAATACTCTGGAACGCATAATGCTCGAAAGCAAAAATGTGTGAAAAAATGATTGCCTGCAGAATGTGGCATAACAAAGCCTTGATAGTATTCAAGGTTGTATGAGACCTTGCTCATCAACCAAGACTGATAGGTGGTAATTTATTTTCCAGTAGACCCTACAAATGGCTGACAAAATTTCCCTGCTCACATTCATAAAGGCCTCATTAGTAGATATTACATTCCATCAGTGAATGGGTCAAGACTTGGCTGATAGGATAGACATTCTTCTAATAGGAATTTTATTAAATCGCCACCCTATATTACAAAACAGAAACCCATGGCAACATAGTCTTGTCCAAGTCAAATCAGTAAATGTCTCTGCAACTTTAAAAATAGATCATGAGCATATACAGGACACATGAATGCTTAAAGTTATAATATATTGGCATACATAGACATATTTTAGTAACTCGTTCATCATTATTCCTTTGTAAACATAGCCTGCATCAGTTGTCTGCAATACCTCAATCTATTACAGCAAATTGAGCTTTTCAGCTACAATTACTTTTAATGATATATAAATAGCAGCATATTTCCTAAAAAGTTGAGGACTAAATGGTTTGAATTTAATAACCAACCAACTACTGTACCCCTTTTGTGGCATACCACAGTTATGATTTCAAAATATGTTGATTAATATAAAATCCATACATATTTTCCAAGAATTCTTGTAAAATCCAACATCCATCTCTATTAAAGCAAACAAAATATAGGAAAATAATCCCTTAATAATTTCAATTCAAGAGGTGGGTAGGAAATAATAGAAAAGGCATTGAAAAACTTACAAATTGCAAATAAATAAGCAGGTTGTAAGACAAGAAACTACCTGAAATCCCATTGTTTTTCCTCGAAAAACTTTGTGGCCTCTCCCACAAATGTTTTCCATCTTTTGCCTACATATTCCTTCCTACTGCCAAACCAGGTTGAGGCTGTACGCTGGAGTGATGGAAACTGGTAAAGAATATTACCCTGCCAGAGACGTAACCAAAATATTCACATTTACCATATAACATCATAACTTAAAAATGATAAGGGAATGTAAATTATAAGTTCTAGCTATTGTTTACTCCTACACAAGCTTTATAAAAAAAAGACTTGGATGATCCATTGGCCTGCCCAGAGTGGCTTCAATATATTTTCACCTGGAAACAAGATCCCTTTTTTAGATCCAGTAGAAACTACACCATGGAACTGAAAAGTTAATTGATCGTCTAAATGGATCTGAAGTCTACACAACAGCAAAATATTCTCTGGGTCTACTTCAGACTAAATGACTTGAATGAAGGATTGTACAAGCAAATAGGTGCATAAGGGAACTGAGGAAATTAGAAGTCTTCATTGTACTAGTTCAGAAATTAACTGGTCCATGTAGTAAAGGTTTAAATTTTAATGTATCTCTGAAGCACAACCATGCATCTTCCAGAGTCAATATCTTCAATGAAGTGAATGTCTAATATAGGCATCTTTACAAGTTCTTAAAGCCAACTTTTGTTTCTTGAAGAATCGCACAGAGTTCTCATAGCTGTTCGCAGGCCCTGGGTCTGAAGGAATACACTTCCCATGCTCTCTCCCTGGATTGAAGAGTTCTGACAGCCCACCTATCTTGTCCACTGAGTTAAGTTCCCCAACCTGCCCATGCAATTCTGGACCTTGCTGGAGCACATTTCTGTGCCAATATGAGGTTTCATTCGCCATGATCGCCCCAGCAATTTTTTGACCCTAGACCCGAGGAAAGCATCTATCTGAGAGTCAATCTATCAAAATATTTGAAAGAAGACATCCTCATCCAGGTGGGGAATAAAATGCTCAAACAGCCCATGAGATACATGTTAGATATAATTGTCATAATTAGACCTAGGCGTATGTTAGACATGCAATAAAGTCATAGCAAATGACTTAGGTAGAGTTTAATAAATGTTGAAAAACTAGATATTAGGAGTCTGTAGTTTCGTCAAACACTTCGTAAATAACAGATTTCAGACTTGTACAAGCACCCACATTAAATGCATATAATAGGAACGCATTCCCATGTAACTTGAAAGCTGAATTACAAAGAATAAAGTGTATTTTGCAGCAGAAAAACACTAGTAACAGCAGCAAATAACTCAGATAGACACCATGATATTTGGCTGTCCAGCCTGGGAAAAACCCACAAAGGGGAAAACCCAACGAGAGAAATTTATTAATATTATTATTTTCTGAATATAAAAGCTACAGCAGTCATCCATTTGGCAAAAAAATAACAGTCTGAAAACTCACTTGCAGACACCCCAAACAGTCCCGAATTTTTGCCTTGAAAAGTGTTCCCTAGTGACTGTACATCCTGTACTGTACGGAACTGCCAGTAACAGAAAAATATACCTAAAAATTTGTGCTGAAACTGCCTTGGAATTTGTGCCTGTACTTTCACTGTACAGTACAGATTCCTACTGTACGTCCTCCCAGCTGTTACTCTACAGTACGGCCTCCCTGCTGAATAAAATAGTCAGCCCTTCTCTCAAAAAAATTATTGTCTTGGGATTTGTGCCCCAACTCTCTTGGGAAAGATTCCGAATCTGCTGCAAATTCACTTTTCCCTCTCAGCCCTCTCCCAGAAATTTCTCTTATAAACTGTCTTGCACACTACCCTAAGCTCACTCTTATAAACTGAAAATGGCTTTTCACCTTCATAACCCCTAATACAACGGCCAAGATCTAATTTTTCCTTGAGAAGATCAAGGGATGTGATTTATTCCCGCCAAAAAATAAATCACTTCATTTTAATAGTCACTTCACTTTAAGTCATAAATGCACTTTATGAAATAAAGTCACTTTATAAAAATAACAAGAACGCTTTAAAAAGTCGTTTTAATATAAGAGTCACTTCATACAACTTTATAAAATCACATTACAAGTCAAGTAGCCTAGATAGTGTATATGAACGGTCACTTCCACATACAAGACAAAACTATGAAGAGTGCCTCCAGAGCTAAAATGCTAACACTTAGAAAGGGAAGCACTCATTACCATCATCATCATTAGGTCCCGTCCTCAAATCCATCACACTATTAATAGTACAAGCTCCCTCTAAACCTGGAACCAACAAGACCACCTACACTGAACTCGAATCTGAAGACATCCTCCTGGCAGCAACCGAGCTCCTAGGAGAATCCATTCTCCCATCTTGAGCTCCATACCAACCAAGTCTCCCGCTAGAACTCAAAAGAGATTCTCTCTATTCTCTCGAAAGTCTGGACTTAAATCTTGGCGCCACTGCAACCTCAGGAGCCTCTTGCTCCTCTTCCAACTCTGAATCATAAATTGTGGGTTGTCCACCAAACTTATACAGCTCACCGAACCAATCACCAATCAGCTGAGGCTGGATCAGTTTCGCTCCCTCCGAGTATACAAAAACATCTCCCAGATCTTCCCTATTTGGAAAAATGTACACATGTCCCCTCTGAAACAAAGTAGAATACCCAACGTCCTCCAAGGATGACACAGAGAGAAAGTTCACACTCAGTCTTGGAACAAACAAAACTCCATTTTGATCAAGGAGTTCTCCTTGATGGACCTGGAATATGACCCTACCAAATCCACGCACTACATGTGCCATTCCCCCTTCACTTCGAACCATCTGGTAAGGACCTGCCTACGTAATCTCGCAGAATATATGATATATTCCAATCATATGACATGAGGCTCCACTATCAATAAACCAACTACTGTTATGCACAACCCCATTGCTATTGGCACTCGAAACAAGAGAGAATAATGAGAATTCTCTCCCTAACCCCTAAATCCAATGGCTAAGATCTAATCTTGCCTTGAGAAGATCAAGGAATGTGATTTATTCCTGCCAAAAATAAATCATTTACATTTTAATAAAGTCACTTCACTTTATGTCATAAGTGCACTTTACAAAAATAACAAGGACACTTTATAAAGTCACTTTATAAAAATAACAAGGACACTTTAAAAAGTCATTTTAATATAAGAGTCACTTTATACAACTTTATAAAATCACATTACAAAGTCAAGTACCCTAGATAGTGTACATGAATGGTCACTTCCGCATACAAGACAAAACTATGTGAAGTGCCTCCTGAGCTAAAATGATAACAATAAAGTGATGTTATTCTGACTACAAATATTGAGTTATCAAATGATTAGGTATTTAGGAGTTACATAAATATACTACTTCCTACTTCACTATGTATTAACACATTGCATCACTGAATAATCAAGCAAACCAGACAATTATTCTCTCTTTACAATGTTCCTGGGCAACCACCAGGGGCTAGACCACATCTCCTCCCTCTCCCCGCTATTAATTTTACCAGGGAGATATCAGGGAACTGATAAGATTATGAGAACAAGGCTACATATGAAAAGGATCTCTGAAGTTCCTCAAGAATGGTATTGACTCTTTACAATGTTAAATTGTTGATCTGTTTAATCATGTGGTTTGTTAAGATTTTCATCCCTCTTGGTCCCATCCCATCATCAAATCGAAGGATAAATCAAACCCTAATAATTATAGGACCATCCTAATTGGGCATACTTTCACCAAGCTCTACACGAGAATACCTGACTCTGTGGTGTGGCTTTCTGACTAGCTAGAGAATAGGAACCTCAAAGTCAAAGGATAGGCAGGCTTCTGACAGGAATACCACCCCACTAGACACATTTTAACTATCAAAGCCGTCATTGAGGAAGCACATCATTGCTCTTCAAAAGGTCTTTTGTTGCTTTGTAGACTTCTAGAACACAGTTGATTGTGTATTCCTAGAGAGGCTTGGTTATACAACAATGGCATCTCAAAGACCTTTCTAGTTGTTATCACAAGACTTTACAAGTTGGTCATTGGTCATCTTCACATTGCCCATGGCCTCTCAAATTTCACCAGGAGCACCATAGGAATCAAAAAAGGCTGCCCTCTTTCATCGACTTCACGAGATGGAGTCTTTTCTTAGCAAGTACATGCAAGATGGTGACAATTGAATCCTTCAGTCATTTCTTGATCTCCTTACTATTAAAATTTGAAGGTTAGTGACGTTTTAATACACATAATAAACATAAGTGTATGAACATGTAAATTCAGATTCAAAATAGTGCTGCTAATAAAATTTAAACTATAATAAGGCAAGAAAATAATTTTCATCTCTTTCAACTCAACGCTCCGCTGGTCATTGCGTTAATTTTAACGCTCTGTTGGTCACTGCATTGAAGTTGAGATGTTTTACTTCGAATATCATGTACATAAAAATAGATACAGTATTAGCAAATCATACCATTGTTGGATCCACTTTACACTCAGATATTTCTGAGTTTGATCTTGTCACCGAAGGGACAAGTCAAACTAGGTAAACCATATACGTACCTTGAGAGAGAGGGTTAAAGCAAACATAAACAGACATCAGACTCTTAGTCGTCAGAGAGAGATGTCAATCAAAAGTACAAGCTAGAGTAATTCAGTCATGCCCAAAACATTCATGCTAAGGACACACAGTCACTTAGCACAAGAGACACTCAGTCATACTTAGCACAGTCAAAACTCTCTAACAGTCATGATGATAAATACACAGTCCACACTCACAGAAAGGAACCCAGCACACAGAGGTAAAACCCATAAGGACTCACGCTGAGATAGACCGCAGGGACAGATCATGAAGGTAAACCCATAAGCTGTCACATAGAGATAAAGCCATGAGGATAAGCCCGTGAAGATAACAAGCCGAGAGCAGAGATCACGGTGGATAGACATCGCTGAAGACAAAAACAACCCGTGAATAAAACAAGCACAGAGTATAGAAACCGCTGAGGATAAACAATACGCAGACCAAGGTAATGCTGTCCGAAAAACCTTCACACAAGGAGCAGCAGGTGGATATATGAAAACACAGTCGCCACACACACAAAAAAATGTGCACGGAGCAAAAGATAGGTCGCGTGCTAAGCTAACACATGGAGCAGGCTCGGATCAGCACGAGAATTAGAGATCATGGTGGAGATAACCAGCAGCGATCATGTGGAGATAACACGCGCGGGTAGAGGAGCAGCCGATAGGCGAGCAAAACATGCGAGGGTAGAGGTGTAGCCCGCATGCGAATCACGAAGGTCAAGCACGTGAAGGAGTCATGATGGTCAAGCAGAGATCGCAGAGATAATCCCGTGAGTAAAACAATTGCAGAGATCAAATCGAGCCCATGAGTGAAAACGCAGAGGTGTAAGATAAACACTATGCAAGAAACGTGAGGAAAGTCACACTATGCATAAGGTATAATTATTCTCTTTATATAGGTTAGGGTAGGTGAATAATACACCAAAAGTCAAACACTTAGATTAACTTAGGATAAAAAATAAAGTGGTCCACAAATAATAAAAATCATAAAATAAACATAAGGTAAAGTATCCAAGGTCTACATAAAACAAATAAAGCCAAAAGTAAAATGGTCAAGAAGTTAAGGTAAAAGGTCCAATGATTTAATTAATAAAATCATAAACAATAAGTGGTCCAATGATTTAATTAATAAAATCATAAACAATAAGTAGTCCAATGGTCCTTTAGTACAACCATTAGGTAAATGTACTTAGGATAATATCCATAAGTCATCATAATCAAAGGTACACCCAAATACGAGCGTCAGAACCAAGTAAGGTAAAGAACCAAGAGTCAACAAGGGGACCACAAACCACACAACCATAATATTTAGGGTGAACCAAACAGGGGGACAAGCATTCATCAAAAGGACCAAAGACTTTGAACTTTTCTCTATCAAGGTACAATGTTTTATATATACTTTTGTCATCACTGTATAAAGGGGAAGATCCAAACGGATGGTACAATCATTTTGTCCTTAACACTGCTCCTAAGGGTTAGGCACTAAGGACATCGTCAAGGGGTGGCCAGTCCCTTGAGAAGCAACCTAGCAATAACCGATTAGGAGAGGGGACATCATTATCTTCCATTCTTAATGAATGGCTTTCATCCTTACACTAAGTTTCAGTGTCACACTGAATCAGGTTGATCAATCCTTGGACCCTAACTGGGTCGTCCATTCTCTCGCAGAATGGTTCTCAGTACTAAGCTGAGTTTCAGTCTCACACTGAAAGTTGATCAACTACCTGCAGGACTTACTTGGACATCGTGTCCCTGGTTCAAGAATCAAGACCAGAATATATCTCTGCCTCTACCTTCAGGCTCTACTTGGACATCGTGTCCCTGGTTCCAAACCAGAACACCCTAGAGGCATTTAGGGGCCCTAGCCATATGCTAGGGGCTTTGCCATGGCATCAACCTGCTTGGTCCTAGACCAAGAACCCCAGGAGACTACTGGGGGCCCTAGGGTACCTTCTAGGGTCTTACTCTATCATAGTCAACTGACTAGGGTACCATCCTCTATGAGAATGGGTCTCGCAGTTGCACAAACTTTAACACTTACTACTTTCCTCTTAGCCTCATCACCTAAGGGGCTTCAGCAAAAGATCGACACGCTATCCAATTTCTATGATCTTCAACAATTGATAGTCAACCGTAGTAAAACTAAGGTCATAATCTTCAATGTGTCAAAGAATGCTTCTCTAAGACAACTATTTCCACTTTCCATGGAGGAAGATCAAAATTATCACAACCTCCACTTACTTTGGGTTTGATTCTTAGTATCGTGTTTCATCTTGTGGCATGTTTTTCTACCTTAACTATGTAAGAGATATGGTTCTCTATCCATGCTTGAGACATTCTTTCAGCTTCAATTCTAGGATATTTCATCCAAGATGCACCTCTTCAACATGACCATTAGACTTAGTGTCCTTTATGGCTCCAAGTTCTGTGGACGTAGTTAGCTAGGAGTCAACTAGGATAGGACAAAGAGAGCCCAAATCCTCCTGCTAAGTGAATGAATCATTGCAAACAAACAATTCCTAAAAACATCATTCAAGTTGAGTTTGGCACAAATCCTTTCACATCAAGAACATTTTCAAATTAGTCTCCTTGCCCCATAGATTACAATCCTTAGTTGATTCTACTTTCAAACAAGAGTGTTACCTCTTTCTAGCACTTTGCTCCTCAAAGAAGATTTCCTTTGTTTCACTAGGGCACCCTCTAGATAGGGATGTTGTTGGTTCTCTAAGACTTCTTTACTCCAATCTGTGATATTTTCCATTGATTGCCTCCCCCTTTTCAAGGATTCTCTTAACACTCATGGTCACTTCCTACCCTCCAAACAAGGTCAAACAAGGTGTACGAGAGGACATATATAGACAATATATAAAGGTCACCTAGATTGCCTCTCCCCATGACCTCAACCTTAAGATAGATTTATATTTTGAGCACTTTAAGCAATTGAGGGACGGCCTTATTATTAGACCCAAGTATACTCAAAAACACTGTATGCATAGCCTCGAGATTCCCTTAGGCCAGTTTAAATTTTGTTCGCAATGGCCTTGGCTTGCGACAAACCACCACATTTTGAAGTCTGAGAGGATTTGCTAAGGTCGTCACCTACAAAACATCAATTTGAACAACCACCTTATCTTCCAATGCCAAATATACTACGAGATTGGTGAGAGGTTCCACTTCCTCTATATAGAGAGTTAGGGGATCCCTTGCTACTTTCTTCATGTACTCAAATTAGAGTTGTCTAACTCTCTTTCTAAGGGAGGTACTATACCTCAAGAGACATACTTTATGACACCACCCAAGACAAACATTGTTAGATTGATCATTTGTTTCTTCCCCCTGATCATGACCACTAACAACTATAAATGATGTACAGAATCCAATGTTGCATCACCTTCTAGATCGATGAGACCTTGCATCTTCTCTAGACCCACAATTAGTAGATTGGTTCCGAATAGGGCTACTTTAAACCTTCACTCATTGCACAACTCTAAACTTTGATCCCATCTGGCCAGCATTCATCCCAGTGCATATAGACCTCAGAGACAAACTAACCCCACACAAAGTATTGCCCACCAGTTTTCCATTACCAGACTCCTTCCGACAACCTCAAGCATTAGGGGAGGTTTAGTAGATAACTTGTGCCCTCCCAAGATCTTATAGCCTTGCCCCTGGATTCTTCTCAGGATTCTTCAAATGACATCATTCAACTTCGCATCAGCCCCTTCTCTATGATTGAGGATAGTAGGAGTTACCCTTCTCCTCCCTCTATTGCTACTCATATCTCCATCTATCATGCAGATATTGAGTTGGGGCCTTAACGTTATATCTAGCCCCTACTCCTTTTCTCTTCTTATTTTGGCATTACATGACCATGCTCCTTCATGCATTTCTTTTGTATTAGCTACTTTAGTTTACCTTATGCTTTTGAAATAGCCTTAAGTAATCTTGCAGTTAATTATCATTGATTGTACATTTTTTCTTCAATCAGATTAACCATCCTTTTTGGTCAGTCAATGGACATTAATATAATTATCTTATCTTATCTCTCGCATTTGTATGTGTATTCTTCTCTACATTTTGTGTGTAAATATGACATCGTATCAAAGCCATAGTGAGGAAGCCAAAGAGAAAGCATGTGAAGGCCTATGGACTGCATTAATCATAGAACAAGGGACTACTAAAACACACAAGATTGGATAGAAGAAATAATGAACAGAATAGGCCAAGCTTACCTCGAAATGTTTGAAAATTTTGGAGATTAAGAGCAAGTCATCCTGGAAGTGTTTACCATACGTATTTCTCGAATTAATATTTATAAAAGTACTTTGAAAATTCATGGAGAGAATATGACTGAAGTTAGAGTGCAGAAAAAGGTCTGAATCCACATGCCAAATATGCAGTTCATAATAGGAGTTGTTACAGAAATTCAAGGTCAAATTTCAGTGTTGTTAAGGGCCTAATGTCATTGAGTTTCTATGTTGTTAAGGGCCAAAACGAGTACCCACAAACTAGACCATATAAGAAGAATTGACCATGGAGAAGAGTGGCAGTGATCACACTGACCTAAGGCTGACACACAAGAAGTGCTAAAAAGCAGCTGACCTCTTTGTAAGGGACCTAGGGTTGACACACAGCAAGAAGGGCTGACCGATTTGGTATGTTGTAAACGCAGATAGGGATCAACCTGTAAGGAGCGACATGTACAACAAGACAAAAAGGAAGAGAATTGATGTAGCACAGTCAGAAAAGTAAATCTGATATGTGAAGGTTTTAAAAATATAATCTGCTAGTATCTACACTTATTGGTGGAAAGCTGTAATTAATTTTCGTTTAAACATCTGCAAATTCAGAGTTTGTATTAGCAATCTCTGAAATTGGGTTTGTGGGACAGAATTTTTGCAATTAAGTCTCTTAGCAGTGCAAAAGTTTAATTTATTGCAAAATTGATTGTTGTATTGAGGGTGTATTTGGGGAATGTCTTTAATCATAAAAAACATTGTGTATGTGGAAGGGAATAATTTTCTGAGTGAAAAAAAATTCAGAGCACTTTAGTTTGTGGACTATGTTAGAGTGATACAGCAGCAGGGTTGTAATCAAGTTCGTTGGTGTGTGGGATAGCAATAGGGCTCTCATCAAACATCGAATTAGAGTGCAGAGCGAGAGTGAGAGAGAAATAAGCTCTATTCAGAGTTGTTTGGTGTGTTTAAATTCTTAAAATGGCCGGTCTATCCCATATATAAACACTTGTAAACAAAAAAATGCTTACATTTTTTAATATAGGTGCTTTGATAGAATTGCATTTGAAAAGGAAGGAACAAAGTGCAACATACGAGAAATCTCAAGTTGAGTTTACGACACAAGAAATTGGATGGTCAAGATGTTGATCAATCTCTTAGTAATCGATGAGATGTTGCCCGAAGTGGAAGAGTGATAACACATGCTTTCAGCATTTGGGGACATTTTCTCGAAACAATTGTGGAACGACTAGTCAAAAGGAGATCATATAGCACACAATGAGATTTTTTCCATCCTGGTGGCGAAATATAGATATCATGGTCAACCTCGCAATGAGTGAAGCCATAATTAATTAAGAAATTGTTAATTTTCTCATACCTAGTGTGAGGTGCGTGTTTAAGACCATTTAGAGATTTCTTGAGCTTACAAGCCGACAGAACAGGACAATTCTGTACAGACCCTAGTGGTAGCTACATAGAAAGTTCTTGGAGGTATCCATGGAGAGAAGCACTCCTAACGTCCATCTACTAAACTTCCGAATTCAAAGAAGCAGCGGCAGATAGAATCATACAAACTAAGTCCATATGAGAAACTAGAACAAACTTCTCTAAATAGTCAATGCCCTCTTTTTGGGAGAATCATTTGGCAATAAGACAAGGTTTGTGCTTCTCAATTTTTCCATCTACATCATACTTGATTTTGTAAACCCATTTGCAACCAAGAAAAATTTTAACCTTGGGCAAGGGGACAAGGTACCAAGTATAATTTTTCTATAGGGCATCAAATTCGACAACTATAGCATCCTTCCATTCTAAAAAGTATTTTAATTTTTTCCTAAGTGCAAGTAGTATGATCTAAATCAACCTTGGAGACAAAGGCTCATGGAACAAGGGGCTTCCGTCGTCATCCAAATTCTCATTCACAAGAAAGGAGCAAAATGGAATCCTAAGGAGTAGATATCACCCGCTTACGCAATGGTTGTGACTTAGCCAGAGGAAGAGAAGAATATTAGTGCTCTGCCATAACACTATTATGGGGTTGCTCAAATTGTAAGAGATAAAATGGGAAAATCGGAGTAGAAGAGACTTTAGTGTAAGTAGTACTAGACAAGTCATTAACACAAGCCTCACCATGGGTAGGTAACTGAGTCACTAAGGAGGAGGTGCTAGAAGAAGCATCCAAAGGAGGAGGATCATCATCAAATTGTATAAAAGAGAGATCCATGGAGACTAATGGACCCTATCTTCTGCAATAAGTTTGGAAAAGTATCTTAGCAAACCATGGGAAAGAACCTCATAAAAGACAACATCCCTTCATTTAATCACATTGTTGGTGGATGCATAATATAAGTTGTATGCATTGGATGTTTTGGTGTATCTCATCAAAGTTCAACATTGACTTGTAGGTTGCAACTTGTTTCGCTTTTCTTTATGAACATGAAGCCATGCCCATGATCCAAACATTTTGAAATTAAAAAATGAAGGTTAGTAACCACACCAAACCAGTGTTACAAATATCATGTCAACGAATATATCGTCAAGCATCCAAAAAGAAATTATCGGATTTATCGGCAAAAATGTCGGCAAACATCAGCAATATATCGGCAACTTAAAAAAAATAAAAAAATATTCATTTTTTTTCAAAACTATAATGCAATTAAGGATAAAATTGGGACTTGATATTCAAATTTTAATTAAACATCTCAGTTACATGATAAAAGTGCAGAAAGAGACAAAAATGGACTCTTTATAAGGAGCTATAAGATTTGTTGAAGAGTATCTAAGAATTGTAATTTTGTTTTTTTGATATAAATCTACGTTGCAAGAAACGTGGACCCCCCTGCCGTCCCCAGCACGTTTTCATACGGAAACGAGGAAACCCATACGGTACGGCCAGGAAACTCATCTCCAACTGGGTGGAAACATTTCTCGTTAAGGAAACTAGTTTCCTCCTAACGGAAACCCGTTTCCAAAACGAAATCTCTTTTTTGGCCGCGTTTCCTCTAAAACCCGTGAAAGTCATGGGAAATTCGATTTTTTTAATTGTTTTTTTAATAATTGTGTAATTGGTTTAGGGTTTATGCTTCTAGAATATTTAGGATTGTTATTAAAATGCACAAGGCATTGTTTGTCATCACTCACGACTCCATCAATGATCGATATCCTCTCGTTGTGGTAAAACTTAAAAGGAAGCTCACGACAACTCACGGCGGTGGTAAAGGGTAGCATCCTCATCAGGCATCCTCAGTCGACGACATCATCCTCATCACGGCATCCAGCATCAGCATCCTCTCACCCTCTCACGATCCAACATCGGCATCCTCTCACCCTCTCACGATCCAGCATCGGCATCCTCTCACAATCCATCAACCGTCAACGACATCCTCTCACGGCGGCTCACCTATCACGATTCGGCATCCTCTCACGGTGGCTCATCTCTCACGATCCATCCGTCGACGACATCATCTCACAGTGGACGCTATCCTCTCACGATGGACTACATCCTCTCACGCTAGTGTATATTTTTCATTTTTGGCATTTGCAGATTCGAGAACAGGAGTATTCAGTGGTTTTTTTAGAGCAGCTACAACTTCATTTTGGTGGTTTTGGCAATGATTTGGAGTAGCTTCACCTACAAGAAACACTTTTTGGTGAGAAGCATGCTCTATGCAACTTATTTTCTATTGTTTTTTTTCGTTTTCTCATGGAATATGCTTCACATTTTTAAGATTTTTATGGTTAGTTTTTTTCTTTTTTTTTTGCAGTAGCAATGGCTTCCAACCAAGCTCATGCTTCAACCCCTAAGTCCAACAAGAGGGTTGAATACTATTCTTTCTAGGCTCATGTTCAAAAGATTGCAAAATGTGGAGGGGTGGCTCATGGGAATGGCGATGTACTCTGTACAAATTGTCGTATAAGGGGTCCTACCGAAGAGTCAAATCACATTTCTTGCATGAAACAAGAAAGGGTATTGAAGGTTGCCAAAAAACAAGTGACCTAAGTGATAGGAGGAAGTATGAAATTGAGCAAGATGAGGCTGATAGGCTTAAAAGAAGACATGGCTAACTTGCTAATTCTTTCGCTCAACCTCCAAGCATCGAGCCAAGGATTGTGCTTGAAGCAAGGAAGAGGAAAGCAGCTCAACAACAAGTACAACCATCAAAAAATACCAAAGGGACTTCTTCAATGCAAGAGAGCAGAATAACCAAATTGATGAATGTTCAAGAGAGAGAAGAAGCAGACACAAGGGTTTCCAGGGCCATCTATGCTTGTGGGATACCTTTTAATGTGGTTCAGTCTCCTTGTTGGCATGATCTCGTGCGGGCAATTAACACAGCTCCTGCTGGGTACAAGGGGCCAAACTATGAAAAACTCCAAACTGACCTCCTAAAAAAGGAGAAGGAGCTTGTGGAGGATATCTTAGCACCGATTCGTGCTTCATTGGGTAGCTCTGGAGTTATCGTGGTCTCAGATGGATGGACAGATACCAAGCACAAACCATTGATAAACATCATTGCCACTTCTCCAAAAGGAGCAATGTTTCTAAAGGCTGAAGACTGTTCAGGTGAGGTGAAAGATGCTCAATTCATTGCTAATGTTTTAATTAAAGCTATTGAGCAAATAGGACATAAGAAGGTGGTGCAAGTTATCGCAGATAATGCACCAGTTTGCAAAGTTGCAAGTTTAATTATTGAGCGCAGGGGCTTGATCACATTTTTTGGACACCATGCATTGTCCATGATCTAAATTTCATCTTAGAAGAGATAGATAATCAAGTTCCATGGATCAAGGAACTCACAGGGAAAGCAAGGGAGATAGTTAAATTCATCACCAACCACCACCAATCTCAAGCCATACTTCGAGAGTACTCCAGATTGGAGTTGTTAAAAGTTGTTGAAACAAGATTTGCCTCCAACTTCATCATGTTGTGCCACCTTGTTGAGGTGAAGCAACCGTTAGTTTCTATGGTGGTGAGTCAACTTTGGACTGAGTGGAGACAGGCAGATTCAGATCGGGGAATTATGGTGCGTAGATTGTGCCTTGATGAGGAGTGGTGGAGCAAGATAGATTTCTTGCTTAAGTTCACAACCCCTGCATTTGACCTTCTTCAAAGCGCTGACACAGAGCAACCTTTTTGGGGAGAGGTATATGATGGCATGGATACCATGGTTGAGAAGACTATGGAAATCATTTCACAGGAGTCTCTTCAGCTTTTATTTGTTGGTGTTGGCTTTGTTGATTTGGTATAGAAAATCATGGATGACAGGTGGAACAGCTTCAACACTCCATTGCACACTTTAGCACATGCCTTAAACCCAAGATTTTATGATGAACAGCTCATTACTCAAAGCAATGGGAAGAGGAAGGCACCCCATCAGGATAAAGAGGTGGCTAACGGAGTGAAAAAGGCCCTTATGAGAATAATTCCAGCTCATCTACACAGGGAGGTGAAGGAAGAATTTGCTAGTTTTGTCGCAGGATTGGATTATTATTCAGATATATCAGCTTTGGATGAGAGAAGCACCATGAATCCAGTTAGGTGATGGGTTTGTCATGGAGCAAATGGTGTTCATTTGCAAACACTTGCCATTCATGTTCTTTCATAGGTAGCAAGCTCTTCATCGGCAGAAAGGAATTGGAGCACCTATGGTTTTATTCATTCTGTGAAGCGCAATAGGTTGGGTTCACATAAAGCTGAGGATCTTGTTTATGTGCACTCCAACCTTCGCCTTGCATCTCGTAGGGGTCCGGAATATAGCAGTGGGCCTTCTAAAGACTGGGATGTGGATCCAGAATCCTCTGACTTGGACATCTCTCTTGCTGCCTGTTGCCGCCTTTCACACACCTGGGTCACGTGGCAGAAATCTTCAAGCCACTCGGTGTGTCCTTGGAGGTAAGTCTCGAGTCAAGGCTGTCACCTTGTTCTTGACTCCTCCGTTTAAGCTCAACTCCTAACGAAACCAAGGGGGGTAGACCCTATTAAGTTACTAAGGCTAATTACTTAGTATGGTGATGTTAAACTGAATGAATTACTTAGGAGTTTGAAATTTAACCATAAACAACCATAGATGACAAGATACAAAATGAGCGCACGAAAGCACAACGCTGAGACACAATATATATATATAGCAAGCAAATAACCAATGCCTTAGAATGGAGTCAAAATAAAATCAATGTACTTGCATGTGCTTGGAGTGAATGTTTTGCAATTGCCTCTTGATACGTTTTAAGTTAATGTGAAATATGAGTTGATTAAAATTAGGCAAAGGGGTGGACTCCAGATATACCCGAGAGTACTTGGAGTATGTCCAAAACTAAACCTTCACGACTACCCGCAAGGAATATGTGGGCTGAATGGAGTCTCTGGGGCTATTGTTCATAACGCACCCGTTAGGGTGTGACAGAGATCGACGCCCCGAGGTCACTTTTCATAAGTTCCCGCTTCCTTTGGGTATTTTGCCACCGTAATGGTTTGATCTAGGTGTTGGATTTTCACCTGATGGTTTGTCAATTTGGGAGAGTGAATCCTAATTATACTAGTCACTCAAGTGCTTTTGATACAGCTTGATTGATCGGACGAACCGCAGCCAAGTGCAGAGCATACACACCGGAGTCTTGTAAATTTTAGTAAATTTTGAGATGGATGTTCTTGTTAAAAAGAAAACCCTCTAGGAACCTCTTTCGGTCCAAGTGGACCCCAATCAGGGAATCAAGGAGGGGCTGATTTTATTATGGTTACTGAAACAAATGATGATAGCAAATGAAACATAAAAAGATAAGCAAACCACAATTTTCTAATTAGACTACCACGAACCTTTCTTCACCTTTCGGTTCAAAAGGAGGCTCATGGGGTAAGTATTAAAGTTACTTTGAAACCAATAGAAATGGAATATGGAATTGATTTTAAATCGAAGTGTACTACCCTGCAGTTTAGTACTACGCTAGATTGAAAAAAGATGAACGAAAAGCAAAAAATGACACGGACGCAAATCCCCCCAAGGGGGATGGGGAATGGGCTCGAAAGAGCCTACTCAGAATTATTTTTATTACCAGCGGTTACAATATCAACAAACTGATATGATGCCTCTTGATTCTTATACAGAATGAAACCAAGAGCTTACAAAGTGCAAACATTAAAGATTTCAGTCAAAAAGGGAGACCCCTGGGGGCATTCAGAAGACCCAAAAGTCACTTTCGAACAGCAGCTCCTCCTCTTTTCTGTTATACCTGCTAAAAACTAGCAAGCTTATTAGACTGAAATATGCCCAAAAGCACTCTGAAAGTACCTTTGGGTCTGCTTACTTTTAACCAAAAAAAGCTAAGTTAAAAGTAGTTAAAAAAGGTAAAAAGGGAACCAAGGAAAGCAAGCTTTCCTTGGGATCTTGGCTTGCCTTTTAGGCAGCCAATATGATGTGCACTGATTGCTAAATTTATCTTTTATAACAGAAAACAGAAATCTAATGCATGCAAGCTACAAATTCTCTTTAAAATTCCATGCAAAAAAGACGATTTCCCTAAAGCTAGATCTAGAATGCTTATGAAACCTTTTAAGAACAAGATCTAAATTATGGGCTTTGAGAAGATAGATCTATGTTAAATTTACTTTAAGATAATAGATCTAAACAATATCAAAGCTGTGAACAAAATAACCAGGTAAAAGAATTGATTTTGAAGGAGGAAGAGGAGGAGAGAAACGCTGGTAGCCTTGAAGATCCACCGTTGAGCTTTCAGGTGGAATGTCGAGGGACTATGCCTTTGGAAGGTTTTGGAGAGAGTGAAGAAGCAAACTAGATCAGCATCCTTTCCAATCTAGGAACCTGCAGCTCAGCTGAAATCAAAAAAAACTTGTCGAAATACTTGTGAGATCCGATTAGTACATACACATAGATTCAAAATAACATGCATATAAACTTATAAAACATGCTGAATCTAGATCTCTAAACATGCATCAAAGGAAAGAGATGGCCAATAAACTTATTGAAAAGCACCTTTCTTATCAAGATTATAATAAGCCTATTATCAATCTTAGCAATGAATCCACAAGCAATCAGCAAATTATGAACATAGATACAGGTTACCTCAGTAAAAAATGGCAATGATCATCCACACATACAATGGCATAACACCGTCTTGCCTCCAAAGCTTCTCTTTATTTCAAATGAACAATAACAATAGTACAATAGCAGCAACACCTCAATCCCAGTTCTAACTAGCTTGGAAGAGGAGGCTTATGCTTGGATATATACAAAAACTAGGAAATCCAACCCAAGGGGGCACAAATCCCAAGGAGATAGACCAAATCAGCAGATGGAGAGTCAATCAATGCAGATCTAAAGCTAAACTGAGCCAGATCTGAGTCTCACTGAGTGCAATTGTCAATTGGAGAGCTGATCTGACTGACACCTCAACCTGTTGACTAAAGCATCCACCAAAACTCATCCAGATGAGCCAAAACGTGTGGAGGAGAGAGGGAGGGCGAAATTCCCCATAAAGGATGCTGAAGATCAACTCTGGATCTGATTTGATCACCTCCTTCAGTCAAGGATTTGTCAGATCCAGTCAATCTGGTTCAGATCTGACTGATTTCAATCAAATCAGCTGAGAATCCATCGATCTATGATTCTGGATTTGCTCCATTATTCATCAATTTATTAATTAAAATAATCAATAATTGATTTTTGGGGCTTTCTGACCTAAGTGATGGAAAATCACTCAAAAGTAGGAAATAGTGGGTCCATGGGTTTACATGGTGCTCTTAGCTTGAAAATGAGCACCTACATGACTGAAACTGATTATTTGGCCCACTTTTATTACAAAATCAATTTTTCCAATTAAACTATTAAAAAATAGCCTAAGTTTTAGAAAAATTAATATTTAATAAAAAACACTGAAAAATTTTAAAAAATAAAAAAGTTGAAAAAACCTACGGGAACTTAGACATGTTCGTATGACTCGACCATGATGTCTAGCATGTTTATACATTGACACATAGACTCTAATAACCTCAATAGGCCTAAATGCCAAGCCGACCAGCCCAACTTTGGAGGTATGGAGTGAAAAACTCAGAAATTATCAGTCGTTTATTCAACAACCCATAATAACCAAGGGAAAAAACACCTTGGGCTGATCGGATTGACAAATAAAGTCTAAGAGACCGAGTCTTTTACAGACACTATCATGCTAAAACATTTATTACAATTCCCCCATGGGGTATGAACATGTGATATAGTACAACAAGCACTTCCCAGAAGTACTTCCAAAGGTCTTCGGAAGTCCGAACAAGTTATCCTTGTCTAGTTCACCAGGCTCACTTGATAAAAAACCACTAAGTACAACTTAGGTGGTAACACTGCCCTGAATATTGAGGAACCTAGAAGTGGAGTTGGCCCTTCTTCCACTCAAAAATCCACTGTTGGACGTGCTTCTTGTTCTATTTTCCAAAAGGAGTATGGAGATGAGCCTGAGTATGATGGCAATTAGTCTTTGGGATTTAGCTCATGTTTTCTTTATATGTTTATTGTTCATGTTGTTGTAGCATTGTACTTGTAGCCTCGTATATAAAGGTTGATTTTGGATATATATGTATTGGCGACTTAGCCTCATTTACGAAGGCTTTTTTTGGCTATTTCCACTTGCATTATGGAATCGTTTATGGGTAAAATGTGTTGTTTTTGGATATTAGTTATTACTACTTGCATTATGGCATGAATCATGATGAATCACTTATGAAATTATGAGTAAAATAAAAAATGCGATGTTACATGTATGACTATGACTATGATTTCTACTTTTGTTGGATTTACTCTAATTTAAATTACAAATTTTTTCATGGAAAAAAATAATAATCAAATTTAAATTTCTAATGGTCATGGCCTAGCCAAATTTACTAGTGCTCACACTTTGGTTGAAAATTAAAATTGGTAGACTATAGTCATCTCAAATGGTTCCCTTTAACAGTAAGTGCACTCTACAGGAAGCATAGTATAACTGTTTCACAAAATCAGTGAACCAACAAACATACCTCCACTATCAGTAAGTCAAATAAACTCATCTAGCAGTGTTTACTATGTACAGTCTTAGTGTGCACATGCCACATACCTTATTCCTTCAAGGCTCAACCGCTCAAGCTTGGACGACTTCAGAATCTGGACTAGGGTTCTCTTCCACACTCCACAGCTGTGTCGCCTTCATGAATACAATAGAATGACCGTTGTCCTGACTCCCACTCTCCTCTACACTGCACAGACCACTTCCCTTCTCCTCAAAGGCTTAAGCAGCGCCCCTTCTAAGTTCTCTAACCCGTCTCTCTCCTCCAAGATCCAACAATGACGTAAACAATGTACACTATATCGAAACCCTAGCACTCAATGCAGATGAGGAGCAGAAGCCAGAAACTAAAAAACAAAAAACAAACGCGTTTGCTGAGTTTTGACATCAACACAGGCAGACAGGCGATGTCGAGGTATCGGCTCACGATATCTCCCTCCACATCGTGATTTTATCGCTATTTTTTCGCGTTAAAAAATCGTTAAATATCGGGGCGATGTTTGCCGATAATATCGGCTGCAAGAAAACATCACAATGTTGCCTAGATATTGACGATTTTTGTAACATTGCACCAAACATCTCGAGTCAGCGTCTGATTGATGATATGAGTTGAACAAAACACAACTTCCCCAAAAAATTTAAGTTCCATATATTGATAATGCAGCATATAGCAAGCCATTTCTATTAACTTGTATACCCTTATACAGCTCTTCATTAGAAGCAACGATTAATGTGTTCTTTAATTAACTACTAAACATTAATTAATGAAAATACAAATGCATAAGAAACCATAAATGCACAACAAAACAACAAAATGCAACCACACAAAATAGACACAAGGATTTACCCTGGAAATCCCAACTAGGGAAAAACCAGCAAATGTTTGTCTTCTTCTTATTGCAGAATTTGATTACAACACTACAAAAGTCCTCTGGATAAACCTTCCTGATCTGGACCAAAACACATAGGAAAATGCTCCAAATCCTTTATGCAAATAGGATAGACAAAACTAGATCCACCTTGGATCCAATAGATAACATAGAAGTAATTGTTCCGTCAAAAAGGTTGCAATCTCAAACTGACATCTAGACTGCTCACTACAAGAGGAAATCTGTCTCTTGCAACTGGGATCACTCACTCTTAATGTACCTCACACTATCTATGACAGCTCTCCATAGATTCTTTTATACATTCACTTTATGTCAATACCATGGGACATCCATGGGCCCTCCAATACCGTGGGCAAATTGACCTTTTACATAAAGTATTATAAAAGAAAATTTTCAAAGAGAGTTACAATTTAAAGATAATTCCACATGCTAGACAAAAGCCAACGCATAAGCACCTATCCTCACTACAAACTTCAACACTCCCTCTTAGTTAGGAAGGTGTTCTCCAACACCCCCAACATGTCCCTAAAGAACTCAAACTTCCCCTTAAGCAATCATTTGGTGAGTATGTCTGCAACCTGCTCAATTGTAGAAATGTATTAGAGCTTCACAGCTCCTCTCTGAACTCTATTCCTCATGAAATGATACCACATCTCAATATGCTTGTACTTGTCATGAAACAATGGATTCTCAGAAAGCTTGATGCCACTCTAGTTGTCACAATAGATGGTTGTCGAATCCAACTCCTAACCAAATAACTTTGTGAGCATCTTGCACAGCCATATGGCCTCACAACTTGCCAAACGGGTTGCCATTTACTCGCCCTCCATAGAGCTTAGTGCCATTGACTTTTGCTTCCTGTTGAGCCAAGAAATAACTCCTGATCCCAAGCTAAAGCAACACCTTGAGGTGCTTTTTTGTCCACTGCACTTCATGCCTGCTCTAAATCTATATATCCCACCATCTGCACCCCATTACCTCAAACATACCTAACTAAATACCCCATTGTACCTCTTAGATACCTGAGCACATGATTCGTTGCTATCCAATGCACCCTCCTTGGTTCCACCATGTACTGGCTGAGGGTGTTTGCAACAAAACAAAAATTTGGTCAGGTGTTTACTAGATACATCAAAGAACCAATCAACTGTCTATACACAGTGGAATCCACCAACTCTAACTCAAAATCATTCAGCTTCTTCAAGTTGGTCATCACGGGCATAGTCATAGGGTTGCAACCCTCCATCCTGAATCTCCTCAGAATCTCAATGGAATATTTTCCTTGAACAAAGAAAATGTCACCTTCATGTTGTCGCACCTTCAATCCCAGAAAATAGTGCATCGGTCCTAAGTCCTTCATCTCAAACTCCTCCATAAGATCCTTCTTCCATCTTGCTATGAGCTTCTCAAAACTTATCAGAAACATGTCATCCACGTATAGTACAAGAATGAGGGGATCGATACCAACCAACAAAAAGTACAGTTTGGGATCCACCTCACTCTTGACGAAGCCCATACTCACCAAATAATTGTTGATCTTGGAATACCAAGCTCTAGGTTCTTGCTTGAGTCCATATAGAGCCTTCTTCAACCTGCAAAGATGAGAATCCCTGCCATGTACTTCAAAGCCCTGAGGTTGCTCTACATACACTTCCTCCTCGATCACCCCATTGAGGAACGTTGTCTTCACATTCATTAGATGTATCTTCCACCACATCTCTGAAGCAATAGACATAACAGCTCTAATTGAAGTATATATGGCCACATAAGCAAAATTCTCCTCATAATCAACTTCCTTTGGTGAGGATCTCTGCAACCTGCTCAATTGTAGAAATGTATTGGAGCTTCACAGCTCCTCTCTAAACTCTATCCCTGATGAAATGATACCCCATCTCAATTTGCTTGGATTGGTCATGAAACAATGGATTCTCAGAGAGCTTGATGCCACCCTAGTTGTCACAATAGATGGCTGTCAAATCCAACTCCTAACCAAATAACCTCATGAGCATCTTGCGCATCCATATGGCCTCACAACTTGCCAAACTGGTTGCCATTTACTCTCCCTCCGCAAAGCATAGTGCCATTGACTTTTGCTTCCGGCTGAACCAAGAAACAACTCCAGATCCCAACCTATAGCAACACCCTGAGGTGCTTTTTTTGTCCACTGCACTTCCTGGCTAGTCTGAATCTGTATATCCCACCAACTGCACCCCATTACCTCAGACATACCTAAGTAAATACCCCATTGTACCTTTCAAATACCTAAGCACATGATTCGCTGCTATCCAATGCACCCTCCTTGGTTCCATCATGTACTGGTTGAGGTTGTTTACAACAAAACAAATATTTGGTCGGGTGTTTACTAGATACATCAAAGAACCAATCAACTGTCTATACACCGTGGAATCCACCAACTCTGACTCAAAATCATTCAGCTTCTTCAAGTTGGTCATCACGGACGTAGTAATAGGCTTGCAACCCTCCATCCTGAATCTCCTCAGAATCTCAATGGCATACTTTCCTTGAACAAAGAAAATGTCACCTTCATATTGTCGCACCTTCAATCCCAAAAAATAATGCATCAGTCCCAAGTCCTTCATCTCAAACTCCTCCATAAGATCCCTCTTGCATCTTGCTATGAGCTTCTCAGAACTTGTCAAAAACAAGTCATCCGCGTATAGTACAAGAATGAGTGGATCGTCACCAACCAATAAAAGTACAGTTTGGGATCCACCTCACTCTTCATGAAGCCCATACTCACCAAATAATCATTGATCTTGGAATACCAAGCTCTAGATTCCTGCTTGAGTCCATATAGAGCCTTCTTCAACCTGCAAAAATGAGAATCCCTCCCATGTACTTCAAAGCCTTGAGGTTTCTCTATATACACTTCCTCCTTGATCACCCCATTAAGGAACGTTGTCTTCACATTCATTAGATGTATCCTCCACCACATCTCTGAGGCAATAGACATAACAGCTCTAATTGAAGTATATATGGTGATAGAAGCAAAAGTCTCCTCATAAATCAACTTCCTCTTTCTGGGAGAACCCGCTTGCCATGAATCTTTCCTTGAACTTCTCCACGCTGCCATCTGGAGTATGCTTGATCTTACAGATCCACTTGGAACTTACTACTAACTTTCCCTCTGGACTAGGCACTATATCCACACATCATTCTTCATGATGGAAGAGTACACCTCCACCGTGGCATCCATCAAGACTTGTTGGTTTGAATCCTCCTCAAAGCTGGAAAACTCAGAATCAATAATGTTGCTTACTAGTGCCATATAACTAGAAAATCTCTATAGTGGTCTGCTCATCTTGAATGAAGTCCTTGGAGCTAAGTTACC